>OZ020253.1:13297699-13480163 GCA_963971285.1 Astropecten irregularis
AGAGAAATGATATTGATATTTACATGCGAAACGTCGGTTAAGGTAAGACGAGTTTCAATAGGAGTACAAAGACCCACACAGAAGACAAACCATCAGGAGAAAAGCCAAGTCAGTAACGGAAGACAAAGGCCGACAAACAAACTGAGCCATCGATAAGGGTTCAACCAGCCAGAGATCAGTCCTTATATTCAATTATATCCACGGCAGGGCAAGCCAAATGAAATACAATGATATGCAATTTAATAGGGGAAGAGGTTTCCGGCAGCCATGAAGCTCTTTCAGTCCGTACCGTGTCTTCCGGTATTCACCCTTCTACTTCAGCTCTAGTCTTTTTTTTTTATCAGGGGGCAACTTGAGTAGAATATTGATTTTAATTTCTGCCAAGCGCCGCAAAATAACGCAAACGGATGCTGCTTTACTCAACCCCTACACCTCTCGAAAAAAAAATGAAAACAGATTTTTTTTTTACGACAATTACAGTTAATAGCTTCTGGGCAACGGGAAGCATTCGACACCACTGTTTACGGCCAGAAGTCATATTAATTATCCATCGGGTCTGATTTCCGCCCGTGCCCGAAGATACAGCTTATATGGACACTCGTTAATTCTGGAGCGTTTTTCCCTTGTGTCATTTATTGTGGGTGAAAAGGGAGGTATAAGATCATTCAGGGTATAGAGGTGGACACGGCCGGCACAGAATTGACCAAAGGAACGACATCAAATTCTAGCTGGAAGTCCTTCCTATGTCATCGTCCTGAGGGGTGGAAGGAAGACGCCTGGGACTAGCTGCTGAACTTGTCAAACACTCCATTACGGCCAGCGACATTTTGCTGACCACCCGTTGCTTAAAAACAAGGAGAGTTTGAGTTTGACTGGCGTGACGACCTAGATAAACCTGTGAATATCTTGAAAATACCACGAGCATTTTCACTGTTTTCGAAAGTGGATGAAAGTTTCACAGTGGATGCTGGTCATTGTATCTTTCTTGATATTTTGGCCTATTAAAGGGATGGTACAGAACTGGTGTTTGCGACAAAACCGTTGCTGATAGTGAAAGCACATTATGTAATCCATCATATACCTTAACTGACAAACCTGTAGAAGTTTGAGGTCAATCAGCCATCTGGGTCACGAGAAAATAGTGAAAACCCGTGTACGGAGAACTGTACACATTTCAACGAATGAATAAAACGCTTCGAAGCGATTTATTCCAATCGGAAAATAGTTTCATTTATTTCTCAACGAATATGGCATTTCAGACAAAAACATTTCATGGGATGTTTTCTCCTATCATCACCATTATACTGTGTAAGTTTTGTGTGAATCTGTGATTATGAAGTGTTTTTTGTCTTACCAATTCTATACCCTCCCTTTAACATGCATTTCTTTGGCGTTAGGATTTGGAGGTTAAGGGTGTGCTCCTCCATGAGTTGGTGCAGTGCATTTCTTTTTTACTTGGTTGTTGACGATCACTGGACAAGCCGCATTGCAAAAACTGGTCAATTTGTGGAAAAGCTCAGCATAGCCATTATATAGCCAAAGGTGAATCCTTCACAACGAGGTGGCTATATACTCCAAATACAAATTATCCCATTAACTGATAATGGACCTACACCGCCGGGATAATGTATCTCATTTTAGGTTTCCTGCTAAGGCTTATGTATAACCAAGGAGCTACGAGAAATGTGTATACTTGGTAATTGACTGACAGTATGATCGAGCGTATACACTCAGTACAAGGATCTGATAAGGCATCACCCGAGTGACTATACGCCTACCTCTGATAATAGCTTAGTAATATGGAATCACACATACATGCATTATGTTGTGTGAAGCGCTGGTACCATTCTACCTTGAAACGTTAAATCTACTACCCGTTTAGGAATAATTTTGCAAACCTGAACGAACATTTTTTTCAAAATTGAACCTACTAAATTCACAACGATGAAACTTGTCATTGTCTCGTATTAAAATGGTCATAGTTGGAACCTTCACAAGCATTTTGTTCTGAAAGCACAAAGTATATTTTTGGCTTGGACACGTTTTCTTGGTTGGACAATCAAGCGTAAATTCCACACAAACTGCGGTGACCTCCAACTCTGATTGAGGCTTTGGTGATTCCACCAAAATATTACATACGACACTTCAGAGAGTGCTAGAGCGCGAAATGTGTTTACAGAATGAAATTTCCATTAAATCTCACCACAGTTTATTCGAATACCACACCGGGAATATTTACGGTTATTCGGATAATCGAATATTCGGCCAGGCAAGCACAGCGCCATAGGTTTTCGCGCAGTAATTTAGTTGAAAGTTTTGGGACATTCAAAATATTATCAGTGTATTATTTTACGCATAAAATGCTCTTTAGTTGGCCCAACGAGGCTGAGATGTCGCCTTAGCATGGGGCCGGGGCACGCCATGAGAGGATCCGGCCAGCAACGCCAGAAAGAGACATCTCCTCATTCATCGTGTACAAGTATTGTTCTGTATATCTCAACTCCTTTGGTAATGTAGAGCACGTATTGCGATGGAGCCACCACAGAGAGACTCTCCAATTCAATTGAAACGAATCTTAGGAGAGTTTGGTTACTTTTGGTTAGGTGCTTTTGCTTAGCAATATGATGCTATTTTGACGTGCTGTATAGGTATATTGTACATTGCTTTAACATTTACGACAGAAAGGGCTATTTGCACATTAAAGGTACAATACATGATTGAAAATCACAGACCAGCACTCACACTTTGTCTAATCCAGCATGAACATGACATAATGAGTCTTTGAAAATGTGAGCTCACTAGAAAATAGCGAAAAGCCGGCTCATTTTTTCTTATAAAACATAAAGAATACATTTGATCTTACTCCGAGATCAAAACCCCTTTCGGTCTTTGTTTTACTAATTTCTGAATAAATACACCATATCAGGCGGAAATATTTTAACGGTATGCTTCTACCATCACCATCTTCATATCCCGAAAGTTACAACAATGTCATTCTGCGAACGTACCTGTTTGGGAATATGTACTGTATCTTTAAATGATGGGACAATAATGTCATTACATCGAGAAACCGAAGCAGCGAACCGCTAAAACAAACGGTCATAATCAGCCAATCTCACCCCACAACACGAAACACAAATATTTCTAATTTGCCCTAAAAAACAGAAAGACCGCCCACTTTCCCCAAACCTCATAATAGGCGCCTGAGCAAATACAACTAACAGGCAATTTTGTCAACATGATCGTACCGTTTTAAGCTCTAATGGTATAAAAAAGAGGCAATAACCATGGATGTGCGATTGGTATGTTTGCGTCCCGAGCTCTTAAATCCATAAATTGCTCGGCCACCTTGTTGACTGATGAATTTATTTCAGAAAATGTGATCCGTCCGGTGTTTATCTTCGGCGCCCCTTCCCTCCCCTGTTAAGGCAATTAAAAGAGACAGTTCATCACAGAAGAAGGTTGCCAGGACAACGGGGCGACGAAAAGAAAAGAAGGTGATGGGAGAAAGACAGAACAGAGAGAGGGGAGAGAGGGAGAGAGAGAGTAGAGCCGCGGCGCCGCTTGGAAGCGTCGCAAGCGGCGATCGTTGCCCATATGCATACCTGTTTCGCCCGGCGACTAAATGTATAATTGATGAGCGCATTCAACAAAGCTGAAGGGTACTTCCGGTGAAGGGAAAAGGCGCAATTTACGGAGTGGAAAAAGGTTCTCAGTACCATACCAAAAAAAAAAAAAAACTCATCCCTGCTGGGCATTTTTTTTTTGGTCTTTATTTCGGCTTAACAGCATCAGGTTGATAGAAGGTCTGTCTACGTTATAATGCCGAGGGATTTGACGCTGCAGTAGACGGTTGGATTGTCAGCTCAATTAACTTTTGATTGGTTTATGCGGCCATGGTCCATATCAAGTCCTTTTGAAGCTATAGATTTATACAAGGTGAAAGAGTAAGGGAAGACGAGAGGGAGATCTTTTATCAAATTCCTGCCTCAGTATAGAACGCATGACTGAAAGTGGCCTCGGCTTATACGGACAGTGTATAAACATTGAGCCATGCAGCTTCAATTGAAAAAAAACCAACAGCCTTATAGTCTTGGCGAAGGGGTGATACAAAGTAAATTCGAGACTCAGAGAACTGACGTGATTCACTTTTAAGGATGTAGACACCCCCGCAATCACGGGTTGAGGCTGTCACGATTGACTGAACTACCAATCCACTGGCAAAAAGCTGAGATTACAGCAGGAAAATTGAATACTTCAAGGAAAAAACAACTCTCAATCTCAGTCTCGGCGTGTGATATAACCGCCTCCGCCTACTGTCCTTAGCCTAATATTTGTGTCAAGTAGGGTGGTTTGTGGGTTCAGGGGCCGATTTAAAAAAACTTACGATGCGTCGCAGAGTTAAGACGCATCCTTTTTCTATGGACTCATCGGATAGATGCGACGTGTCGCAGCTAGGATGCGTCGCAAATCAAGTTGCGATGCGTCGCAGAGCTTTATGAAAGGCCTCAGGTATCACGTATTTTGAGTACAGGTCCAAGCCGACTCAATAATTCTTGCATGCTGGGTCTTATTTTGATATAACTTTATTTTTTTCCTTTTATACTTTTTTTTCCCTGTCATGAAGAGAATCAATTTCAGGGTAGACCAGATTGAGAAAATGATGGGGATACCGAATACTGGCGACATTTGATTGTTTGTACGATCATGTTGCACAATTAATCTGCTTCATTAACTATCTCGAATTGCATCGGCAAGTCAGCTTCCCCAGACAATGTACCCTGGACTTGCACGGCCTGTCGTGAACCTCGTCTTTGCGTGTAACGTCAATCACACGCACGACCTTCCATCATGCAAGACCTCAACGCACGACCTTTCACGATTGTCAAGCTTTGGAGTAAGTAAGTAAGTACTCCCAGAAGAGCTATCTTCTGAGGGAAACTTAGTTACGTTGCTGCCGCTGTTGCGGAAGGATACGGCCTCCCATCACGTTCTGATACACGATCCTCACTGTACGGTCTTTTAGGACTAGATCAGATGCATCCAAAAGGCCTTTTCACACGACACTTATTAAAACCCTCAACCATTGAGAAATTCTCTCATGGGTCAGGACCTCGGTCAAAATCTTTCAAGGATTCACCAGGGACGTCGGTCACTCTCAAGCATTAGTGCCCTTTCACACGATGACACTTTGGTAAGATTTCGCAACCATGAGAGAATTTCTCAATGGTTGAGAGGTTTTTTTTTAGCGTCGTGTGAAAAGGCCTAAAGAAGCCTTTTGGTTAAATAATAATATTCATGTATACATTAATACTGTGATGATACTGAGCTCAATCAATGCTCGCCAAATGCTCGTCAAATTATTTGTTCTTATACCTGTGGAGGTGATGGCATCCGGATACAATATCGTTATCATGGGATGAAAATATGTTTTACGATAAAATTAACAAAATATAACTATTTATTTTCCCTCAATAAAGCCCCATAATTCTCACATTTGGTAAAAAAAGGACAGCAGAAATTCTTAAAGGCGAGGGAAAAACAAGTGGGAGGAGGATTTTGCCGGCCAAGCTTTCACTCTTTCACTTCTCCAAATCACTTCTTCAAAAACTTCCTTACTCAATGGGAGACTTTTGAGACGTCGACTGAAGTCTCTTTTTGCAATTTATGAGCATGCGCGAGCAATTTTGAGCATGCGCGCGTTGTTTTGCGCATGCGTGTGCGTGCGCTGTTGACTCGGTTTTCCAAAGTCGCACATTTCTAACCAATGCGACTTCAAGGGTAAAAGGACAAGCTAGGGGGACCACGCCCTCTCTACGATAATGGACGTTTATAAAATATTCTTCTTTATATTACCAATTATACAAATACCGAATTGACGTGGCTGGCTATTGCAACACTTATGAATGTTTTTATGAAGGCAGGCGATTGTGTACCGCCAAAATAAAAGAATGCAATTAAAAACACGTGACGGCTGAGAATCAATATGGCGTAGACTCTTTGCTCGACTCGACATATTGCATATTTGTAAATGCCGCGTGGATAGGGAGGTGTAACGAATCTGCAAGTGCGAATGGAGATACCGCAGCCTGGTAATTAGTTGGTGCGCTGTTGGTACAACGAAGTGCCCAGCTGCAAAACGGCACAACGGCTGTAATTTAAGCTCAGCACGTGTCAGGTTGGAAATAGAGGAAGTTTTTTTTTTAGATCTTAAAGTCAGGTTAGCAACGTCAAAACATGGATCACTGATAGTACTTAAAAAAAAAAAAACAGTTCCGTGATACCACTTGTCACCTTTAAGACCTTTATTTTTTCACGGGTTCTTTGTTTTACGTTGGATGGTTCGACGACCCTCGTATGTTTGTATAACCTTTCAAATACCCTTGCACCGATAGCGGGCCTAGTTTCAGGGTAAGATGTTTCCTTATGTAAATTTGGCTTACCCTTCACCAACGTATATGATCGAGGGCTGCATACTCAGTGACTTTTTAGTGCACACGAAAAAAAAATGCATTGGTTCAGGTGGGATTCGAACCATACCAGTAGGCCACCGAGCTAACTGGGATTAGCAGGGTGAGTCGAATCCAATATTGGAGCGGTACCACACAATAAATCATTGTCATAATTCACGATTTTTCGTCGGAAGATTATTATTTCCAAGTTTTAATAATGAAAAAAAATCCGTAGACTCAGGTGAAGGTGGTCATTTCTTTTGATGTCCGTCCTTCGCGCCTTAAAATCTTCTTAAAAAAACAAATTGAAAATGGTATGTGGCCAACTTGCACTGGTGTCAGGGCTAAACATTCACATGTTTTTTACTGACAGTAAGTATTCAAGAAATCATTGGCGAAGCAATTAATGCATTGATGTCTGTCCCTCACGTGAGGGACTGATTTGGATCAATCTCTGCGCATATTATGCCATCGGGCTGTTTAACTTCTACGGAGATGGGTGATTATGTAAGCAATGCAGTGCCAATGAACTATTGAATATCCTTATATCGAACCAGTTGAAGACTTTTCGTCTTCTTTAGTTTCAACATCGAGTGTGAGACTGGTGGAATTCAGAATTTAATTATGTATTGCCGCTCGAAGTCTGGGGTCAGCGACATTGCAATGACATGCATTCAACTGTTATACCACCAAAAGTTGGCCCTCGGTCTGCCATGAGAAGGCCGTTCCTGCTCTCAATCTCTCACTCTCTCGCGCGCGTCATACAGTTATTGGCAATTGATATCGAACGTCCCCGATGTTCAAGGACCAAAATTGGCAGTAGACAAAAATAAAAATGCCTGGAAATGTGGAGGATCCATGCCGTGTCAAGCTAGGGGTCGAATCCGTGTCTGTCGAGCCTTAGGGCGCGTGCCTCGAAAATAATATTGGTGATAATAGAATAGTAATAAAAAGTGGCTTCGACCGTGAAAAAAGTTCGTCCCGATATTGCGCGAGGTTTCGTTCGATTGCGGCGGGCCGGGCACGAGTAGCTGAGAGGTCCTGCATGCAAGGCGTTGACTGTAAAACCCACATCACATATCATTCGGAGATGAAATTCATGGACATACCACCGGAGGCCAAACGATGGAGTCACAAAGGTGGTTTACGGTGTGTCACGAATAAAACTCTACTAAAAATGCCTAAAACGACTACTTAGCATATATCATTATTTGTTTTTCCATTTTGCGTATTTTGATTAAGCAATTGAGTTATTCGAGCGAGTGACTAATTTACGCAGCGATGATTTGAGTGTTCAAGTTGATGTTACAGCCGAGTGGCCGACACTATAAGGCCTTTTCACACGACGCTAAAAAAACTCTCAACCATTGAACAATTCTCTCATGGTTGCGAAATCTTACAAAAGTGTCATCGTGTGAATGGACACCAATGCCTGAGAGTGACTGACGTCCCTGGTGAATCCTTGAGAGATTTGGGGCCTTTACGAAATGGGGCTTGAGGCTAGGCTTGGCATCTGTTTTTCTACTGCCATTTTGTGTCCTAAATGAAATGAAGGGCTTGAGATACATGGCTAAGCTGGAGCCTTTCCCCAGCTTCATCATGTGGCCCAATCCCTTCGTTTCATTTTGTGGGCTTCAAATGGCGGTAGTGAAATAAGTCCCAAAGCCTAGCCTCAGGCTAGTTTCGTAAAGGCCCATCGACCGAGGTCCAGACCCATGAGAACATTTCTCAATGGTTGAGAGATTTTTTTAGCGTCAGGGGCATGAAAAGGCCTCAAATATCAACCCAAGCACAAAGGGAGAGGTTGTGAAATGTTACACTGTGACGTGTGAGAGAACATAAAAGCGGCCAGCTTAAAACCGTTTTGTAACATTTCTCAAGCATGAGAAAAAATAGCAAGTTGCGAGTTTCTGGGCAGCGTATGAAGAGACCCTAAGTGTGCGGTACAGTTTGATTAGCCTTCGTGCGCATTACAGTATAGCCGGGGCTGTATACCCCCTAGTGAGTTGAGATGGTTTCAGGGACGTAAATGTTGCCCATGGGTAATCATATGATACGTTCAGACAGCGTGTTAAATTCGCTAAAACAACTGTTTTAACCCGATCGGTTTTAGCAATATGTGTCTGGACGCTCTAAAACAGTTATTTATCTAAAACAGATCGGTTTTATCCGCCGCTAAAACACCAAAGTTAAAACTGCTCGGAAGGAGGGTTTAGCGCTTAAAACCGATCGAGTTTACTGCTAAAACGCTGTCGGGACAGAATAACTTTCTGACATCCTGTTTCAGTGCAGAGAAGCCTGGCAGCTGGTTACGTGACACATGTTGTGGCGCGCTTGTTTATATTCAACACACAGATAAATCCGCGCGCTTTATTTTATAACTGGAAGCTAGTACGGGGTCAAGGCATAGTGCATGACCTCTTAAAACCAAAAATAAAACCGATCTGTTTTAACTGCAAACAGTAAAACGCTGTATGGACGCAACAGAATTTTAACTTACGACTTACCCCCCGCGGTTGCCGAGCGGTTTAACTCAATTCGTTTTAAATACAAGGCTGTCTGAACATACCCTATATATAGTGATAGGAGCATGGTGATATGCACTACATGCTTTCAGTATTATTTCCTACAAATATTAAATGGAAACAGTTGAAATATTTCACATGAATCCTAGTACTACGATAATTATAAGAAAAACCGGAGAAAAAATAATCATACAGCGAATGAAAGGATGATTCTCTATTGAGAATTGTTGGACGTGACGCCCAAAATGCACTATACATGTAGCACTCAATGCGAAATGCAATGGAAATAAAGTGTGTATCGTATGGTCCTATACTGAATACCAACGTCTTTATACAATAATGCTGCTGTATACAAAGTAACGGTCCAACCAACCCATCTTTCATTACTGAACCAGAACAAATTAAAGGAGAAAAGAAATGCATCTCGGCCCTACAGGTCCATCACAGAGAGAATCGGTGGGGCTTATGATGCGGACGTTGGCTTATGTGGACGTTGAGGGCTGTGGAGTTTATATGGGGCTTGAGCAAATATGTTTTTATGGGGACAGGTAAACAGACGTGTGGGTCTTTTATGTCGGAAATATTTCTGGATTATAAGTTTTATGGTTTTAAATAGAATCGGGTATGTTGCTTTTCAGAAAGCGAACAATCTTTAGTCATAACAGTCATTCTATAGTTCTTACATTATTATCAGCCTTTAAGTGCTACTTAAATTTTCTATACTATTTCGATAGACTAATACGGCTACCCACGATCTAGTTCACATAATGCTTATCATTACGCATATTATACATTATACACTGCACTGCTGATATGCAGTATATTAATGTATGTTATGCATTTTTCTGTGTGTATTATTAAACATTCTAAGCGAAATCATATGGACAGATTGATTATTTTTTCGTTTTATGTTTTCAATTTCTGCTTTATTTTTTCTTTCTTCCAATATTTTCCATCGTTTCCATTTTTCACAGGCATTGGATCCGACTATGCATTAACTGTGTACAGAATCGAAAAATTGTTACTCTTACAAAATTCTACGCGATACACAGATAAGAAAAAAAACACCGAATGGCAACATGGATGGGTTGGTAAAGACGTACGTACAATGAGCTACATCAAACATGCATATAAGCTCCGATGGAAAATGTCTTTCTTTTTAAAAAATACTAATACGAGTCTGTCAATGTGTTTTTGTTAATACCTCCTCATCGAACATTACATGCATTATTTAACTCGTGGATTGTATGACCTATACTCTGGGTCTAAAATAGCAACATAAAGCCAAGACCAAAAAGAGTTAAGCTACTAACAGCAATGCAGGCACACGTATAGAAGCCTGACGAAATATAAAGAAAAAGCTATTAAATGCACCAAGGACGTCACTTTGTTATTGCAATTATTTCTGAGGGGAAAAAATCCCATCCCTCTTCAATAAAAACGTAAGTGCTTTGTATACTAGAAGATATTAGCAATTAGATAGAAAATGAACAGGGAACAATAGTGGCAGCTCTGCGTGTAGCCAGCCAAGTGATTTTCGGCCTTTTCGATTCGTGTTCACGGCCAAAAAAAATGTGATTCGATTAAACTAAACATTTGCGCATATATAATTTCATGCATCTGTAAGCTGAATATTTTGTTTTCACTTATCATTTTTTTATGGTTACATTGCGTCTTTAGAGTTTTTTATTTGCTATATTTAACTGCAATTCATGAATCAAATTTGAACTTTCTTATAATCATGCAATAGGTTTTTGTTTTGTTTCAACTGTGGATTTTTGGAATGAAAGAAAATTGACTCCATACTAATGGGCAGCATATCAAAACAGAAATCTTCACAGATTTACCTATAGTTTTACAGGATAAAGATGGTAATGGTAGAAACATCTGAAATGTTGTATTTCTCCATAAAATAGTAAAACCAATGACCAGAAACAATTTATCTTTGGATTTGAAAATACAGTGGGCGTTTTTTGCTGCGTTCTTAAAAAGCGGACACCATTGGGGACTGATTTTCTTTTTCTTTTATTTTATTTATTTATTTTTTTTTTACAAATGACAGTTACAGTATCTTTCTTGGTATTGTTTACCATGAATTTTCTTTCGCAAAAATCAAAGTATGAAGTTATGACAAGTTTCGCCTTGTCTTTACCATTATTCTGTGAATATTATTTTTTGAAAAAAAATGCTGCGAAAAAAATGTCAAAAAAATTGTCTAAAAATTGAATACATTCACTACAACCTGTAATTAATCCAGTCGGTTTCCATTGTTATTATTCGATGAATACCGTATTGTATGACCCTCGCGCGAAGATGATAGATTTCCATGGCGAGGCAGATTTTTAATCAAGTTAGACCTTCGAAGCCAAAGAATTGAAGAAAGACTTGAAGTGCGCGTTCATAATTATAATCATTCATCTAAACCCTTGCTCATCCTCAAAACTTGGGTCATGCATTCACAAACCATTCCATATACAGAAATATACAATATCACATGGACAGTGTAGCTAGTTCTGCAGGGGAAATAGTAACAATTTTTCAGTTCAGGCTACGCAAACGGTAAAATCAAGGGGACAGATTCCATGAAAGAGGATGTACATAAATCATGTGGAAGACATCTTCACAAATCAATATTTTGTTGCACAATGTATAGGCTACGCAATTGAATTATGGTCCAAGTATTCAAAATGGGTGCATTGTATACCGTAGTCAATAACGTGTCTTTGCACTTTCAAGGTTAGTGCGTCAGCGGTCATATTTTTTTCTTTTGGAAGAGATAATTCTTTTCGACCATATGCAGTCACAATTATTATTATTATTATTATTATTATTATTTTTTTTTTTTTGAGTTTGTGCACTTTTTGTTAACCAAGTTAAATTGTTAAATTGAATTCGACGACTGTAATTGAAATCGGCCGATGCGATTTCTGTGGTGGGCTGGTCGTACTAATTTGTAAAAGCGCGCCCTCTTACGGCGTGATTTAACCACTCGGCTCTCGATCGCACTTATGTCTTGGAACTCCTGAATAACAACGAGGCGCTGCCTAGGCATGTATGATACCCCTGGCATGGTCGTTTTCTGCAGTTCCGACACGTTGCCATGTCAATACTAGGGTCGATTTTACGAGCTACGAAAGATATAACCTTTTGTAGGGGGCCTATCCTACGTAGGGCCAGGGTTGCAACGCATCATAAGTCATACGATTGAGTAAGTATGATGAGTTTGGTAAAATGGATATCTGGACGTTTTAAATAACTAGCCCAGATCTGAGTGCTGTATCATTATTACCAACATGCTATATGCCTAGTCTATAGAGGAATTCAAATGTTAAATGTACACGTGCGAATGGTGAAGCCAGCCGTTTTTTTCTGTCCTAATTATTTGCTTTAAAGGAGTTTACGTTTTGCCTGTCTACCTAGCTCGACATGTCAACAGTGATACAATTTTCAAGAAGAAAAAAAAAATAGATACGTGAGGATTGCCACGTTTTGTGCCAGCAGCACATCCACTTGACGTGGACAAGTGAACTTCAAAATGTATCGGGTCTCGCCGATGAGATTGCCCTGACACACACGTCAAGTGTACGGTACTTAGAAGCAGCCATCCCCGCATGAACGTTATACCATGCGCGTGAGATCTAACATGTAGGTCGTAAACTTTCTAAGCTTCTTGAAAAAATTGTATGCGTCAGGACTCTCAAGTTTCTTAACCTGTACCGATAGACCTCGTCGTGTCTGCATGAGCTATACAATTTGCTTGCATTTTACACTTGAGAGTGTCCGAAATGATTGGAGCGTATAGCTACTGTGAGCTGCCTCAAGACACAATCTATGGAAGCCGTTCTACAGCAAGTCCCTGGAGGTCGATATCTTAAGCTAGAATTTTCATCTCGAGATCACATCACATGCCTGTTTATTGTGTTGTCACCAACATAACCACATATATAGTCGTGAACTATCAAGTCTATGCAAAAGAGGGTAAGCAATCATGGGCGTAGATCCCGGGGGGGGGGGTGCTAGGGGGTTGCAACACCCCCCACCCCCCCCCCCCCCCCAGGGTTTTCACTTCTTATTATATAAAAAAACGATTTTGTGCACAAACGTATATGGAAGTACAACCCAGCTACAAGATCAACCCCCAGGTCTGAGGACGAGTCTACACTACTGTAAGCAATATAACCGATAGAATGCTGAGCAGATTTGTTTTTATGCTTAGTTCCGATCAGCGGCAAATCGTGCTGAAAGCGTGCCTGAGCACAAGCCAAAATCTACGGCCAGCCTTGTACTGCTCCCAGACATTAAAAAACGAAGCCAAATTGCGTGTATATCCTTAATTTCCGGGAGACCACTCCAGCTCGAGCCAGATCGAACCGCCGTTTTCGACTCCAAATCCGGTCGGAAATATCTCAAGTGCGAAGAGAGTCGAGAGTCGCACGCGTCCAGTGAGTCAGTCTACCCCCTATACCGCGTGCATTACTACCGTCTCTTAGGCCGACGTGAACCTAACGCCACGGATGGAGAAGGCACACACCTCCGTGCTTATGATAACAAGGCCCTTTCGCATGTCAACAGCTGCATTACCACTGAAAAAACCCAAACCTGTTTTAGACCTGCGGGTTATCACTGGCGTGTTTGCTTGCCTTTCTGAAACAATAATAAAACAACCAAACAAACCAACAAAAACGGACAAACATTTTCAGTACCAGGGGCCGATTTCACTAAAACTTTGTGATCATCGCTAAAGCCCAAATCCATCGCTAAATGGAAAATTGCCACACAAAGTAGCGATCGATTTTCCGTTTAGCGATGGATTTGGGCTTTAGCGACGATCGGAAAGCGTTAGTGAACTCAGTTTCCATTTCGTCGCGGCGAACATGCCGATTCGAAATCGTTTTTTGTTATTTCAGATTAATTTTTTTCTTCTTTTTTTTTTGACAGGGAATGAATATTCATAGGCTAGTTTATCAGGAGTGATCGAGGAGGTGAAAATTCGGAGGCCACTGCGAGGTATGGCGCGCCTTCGGCAGAAAAATAATATCCTCGCGTATTGCAGCCGGAAACCATTTTTAATTTGTCGTATATTGAACGGAGGCAAAGCCAGACGGCGGGAAATGAATGCAAAAGGAGGATGAGAAAAATCAATATTAAATCTTGATGAACTAAACGCTTGTGTGTTTTTTTTTTGTCGGCGGGGAAAGGATTTCTTAAAGGGGTAAGGGGGGGGGGGAATTAAACAGTTTTAAGCACACTACGTCAATTAAAGGTACTATCATACTTTGGTAATATCCGAAAGAGAAATCTTCACAGATTTACCTGTAACTTACAGGGTACAAGGACGGTGGTTGTAGTATTGAAATGTTTCTGTCTGAAATTCTGTATTTATCCAGAAAAGAGTAAAACAAAGATCAACAACATTGTTCGTCTAAAGATTACAAATAAGGGAGAAAAGAAAAAAAAATACTGTGGGCGTTTTTCACTGTTTTTCAAAAAGTGGGCACCGTATAAATTTCAAAGATGACTGTTTCTGTATTTTCCTTGATATTTTTGCCCACCATGAATCTGCATTTCTTCGACAAAAACCAAAGTATAATATTGCCTCTTAAGCCCTCTATGTGAAATACGCATGCAGTGGGTAGGCCTAGGCATTGAATACAGTAAAATTCTTCCCCCTTTTGGAAGAAAACGAGAAGGAAAAACCCAACGAAAAATGCCTTTCTTAAAGCATGGCGTACATAAGTAACCTTGGAATTGTAATGTTGTTAAGGTAGACACACACTGGCCGCATTAAAGGTGTAATACAATGATTGATAAAGGTAACAGAACAGTACTCACACTTTGTTCTAATTAATCCAGCATGTACATAAAATAATAAACCTGTGAACATTTGAGCTCAGTTGGACATTGTATTCCCGAGAAAATAACGAAAACCCGACTCTTGTTTTTTCTTATAAAAAATACGGAATGTTTTCGATCTCGCCGAAACCTAAATTATCTGTTTTACACTTTACTAAACAAATATAGAATTTCAGGCAGAATGTTGTTACCAGAGGGCGTCTATCACGTCCATTCTTATATACTGTGTAAGTTATAGGTACATCTATGAAGATTAATATTTTGGTTTGTTGCCAGTCATGTACTATACCTTTAAAGGTAGTATCATACTTTGTTTTTTTTGTCAAAGAAATACAGATTCATGGGTAATATGAAGGAAGATACAGTAACAGTTATCTGTGAAATTTCAGTCCTATACGGTGCCCACTTTTAGAGAAAATCGTGAAAAACGGTTACACTATTTCTTAAGACTTTTCTCTTTTATTTTTGATCTTTTAAAAGATCAAAAAGATTTTCGGTTGTTGTTTTACTAATTTCTAGATAAATACACCATTTCAGGCGGAAACATTTTCACGGTAGGTTTCTACCACCTCCATCTTCATACCCTGAAAGTTATACGTAAATCTGTGAACATTTCTATTTTGGTGTCTTATCAAAGTATGATACTACCTTTAAGGCATAATTATTTTATGCAACACTCGGTATATCATAGTCAATGGAGTAACTGGCTTTTTATCAATGAACATATGCCTATACTATCTCTGTATTATTTGTATACAGATACGCGTATACCATAACCCTGTGCATTGATTGACATAACAACGCATGGTATCCTAGTCATCAGATACATTTCAGCTGCACAGAGTAGGAACCAAAGGACTATTGACACAGTGGGGAAAGTATAGCACTGTGTGGCTGGGATCCGTTATATTAAAGTCTTTTCACACGATTGCTAAAACCAACTCTCATGCTAGTGCGGCGTTTTATTTCCATGCTTGAGAAATTCCTCAAGGATTCACGAGGGATGCCGGTCACTCTCAAGCATTGGTGTTCTTTCACACGACGACACTTTCGTCAGATTTCTCAAGCCATTAGTAAAATTGGCAACCCTTGGGATTTTTTTAAACATCGTGTGAAAAGGCATTTATACTCCAATTGATGATGTCAATGGCCGGCGGATTGTGACAAAATTGCAAACAAGAGGAAAAACCCCAGCGGATCTGTGCCACTAACGTCCCCATATTGCTCCTATGCACTTGCCGCGGAAAGCGTAATGTAAAATAGCACGGCTGGATTTCACAAAGCACTAAGATTAATCTTAAGATGAGTAATTGTTAAGTTTAGTAATTTGTATTGTGACATCACATGTTGCATAGCGATTAAGATGAATTAACAGTTAAGATCAATCTTAGTCCTTCGTGAAATCGGCTAATTATAGAATCCAGTACAAACATCGATTGATTCTGCAATTAAAGAGGTTCAATACTCACCGAAATGTAGCCTGCAAAAGTCCAACACACGTCGATGGATGTTTAATACAGCACTGTTAATGGAGCACCACTCGGAGCATTGGGCATATCACCACTTGGAATCAATCCAGAAAAGAGGTTGGTTGGTAGAAAGAGAGATCATTCGTTACCGCAGCTCAATTGAAGTTATACAGTTGATGGTGGACATGCACATCGAATCATACAGTGTCGAGAAGGTTCCAAGCCACCGGGAATTACAATTCGTAGGAATCAGTACACTGTCCACGAACTGTCAACGGCGCAGCTCCCAGGCAACACGGCAGGCTAGCAGGTAGGCATCAGCCATCCACCAACAACATCCGACAGCTGACGATACACTGACACCAACTCCCCGAGTGAAGGTGAGCTATATGAGAGGAGGGGAGGAGAAAAAGAGGAGAGAGATTGAAGCAGACGATCTCATTGCATGCCGTGTACTTGGATTCGACCATTTCATTGATGGGCATATGCTGCATAAGTAGGGGGGAAACGTAACAGTGAGACACCAACAAGCATACACACACCACACTCACAGGAGCTGCGGTTCTACCCAGTTAATGCGTGTTCTGGCCCATGATCTGTGGGATCCAATCACGGTGTATTATAATGAATCCCCTCACGTTTGAAATACAGAAGCACCCACAAGTTAGCGGTACGTACACAGTCTATATATAATAATCTGAATATGATTTGGGTAAATATATAACGCAGAGATCACGGTGGTTTTCATTATTGACTATAGCAAGCGCGACTATCTCCATCGTCATCGACCTTTGAACCCGGTTCCAACGTTGGGGGCGGGCGGGGGGGGGGGGATTTGTCAGTGTTGTTTTAAGCATCAACAGGTTTCTTTGGCTGTTATTCCTTATCGATCTCACGTGGGTGCGCTCAACACGTGTAAAGGAGAACGGACACGCCCCCTCATCCAGTATTTGTAACAATGTCAACTATTAGATCGTGCATTTTAAAAGCAGTGCTGTGATTGCTATGTGTGAATTGGTTGTGCATGGCTCAATAGTAGACTACAAACGTCAAAAACAAGAAAACAAAACAATCAATATAGACCCGAAGGCCGCTGAAATGGCTTTGTTTTATCATTTACGCAGCACATACAGAATGGCATGGTGTCAGGATTATACCTTTGATATTGGCGACAGCATTAAACTTTGATCGAGACGAAGATATAACACCGGACTTTTGACTTTTGACCTATGCGACGCCTTTAATCACAGAAGTAGAACACCGGTATTGCACACTACTAATGCAGTGTTACCCGTTTCTGAAACTTTTTTTTTTCGCAAGTTCCGTTTTAATATGAAACCCAAAGATTGCCGCCATATCAATTGCTACATTGTAATAAGAAACAGAACGGTCCATTGCTCGGTAATCAGTGCTAGGGAAACCTGTCACATATGGTACCATACATTTACTAAATCAAAGGGGAAATATCTCACCCATGAAATAGAAATAACAAGACAAGTGTATAGGCAGCACAATTTGAAACATTCAAATTAGATACAGGAGTTATTATAATAAAGAATAGGGATAAGGATTAGTATAACGAAAGACTTGACCCAAAATCATGCTCAAACTTGGATGTTCGATCGAGCCATGTACCAGTATTTGGAGAAAAGATTGCAGTATATCGGTCGGTCTGGTTCCTCTTTCAAAACAGGACCAGTTTCACTTTGGTTTTATTTCTAACCGTGAAACTTGATACGCAAGGTGTTAACTTCTTTAATATTAACCAGATCATGCGAGTTTAAGTTATCAGTTAAGAAGAAAAATCATCAATAATAGACTTTGCTATTACAATAACATTTCTATAACACATTAGGATCGAATGATACATTTCTGGGTTACTGTTTAACCAACATATGTTGCCAAGCCCACGGTGCCAAACAGGCCCGTATTGTTAATAACAAATGCACCTGTTATGAGAAAAAAATGGTACAAAATATTCATTTATTCAGTAATTTTGCAATTCAAGAAATGATTATACTCCTCTCTGTTAAGCTTGTTTTGCTGAAACAAAAATCCACACTATCTCTTTCTTCTTTGGTCAAATCAAGCTATAGTAATAATGCATTCTCTTCTGAGCTTGTTTGGCAAGAAAAACCTAAGAGAAAAAAGAGATGCAGAAATCCTGTTTATATCTCTAAAGTCTTGTTTTTTTTACTCTTCATCCATGGAACCGTGCTTAAATGCAGAGCGCAGGTTCTGTACTGCATGCATTCATTTGCATCGTCAATCGAATCCATAATAGCAATTAGACCGGTTCCGTAATGCACGTCAGCATACGAAGGCACGTAATCCACGTAGCGTAAATGAGAATACTCTGGCATAATGGTACAAATTTCAGACCTCCACAAACCAAGTGAGCAGAAACAGCTATTTTCCACGTTCATTGTTAAGTGCAAATTCTCCATTTCCCCCATTTAAAGGTACTATCATACTTTGGAATAGCATACCAAAACAGAAATCTTCACAGATTTATCTATCAGGTATAAAGATGGTGATGTTTAGAAACATACCGTTAAGAATTTTCAGCCTGAAATGCTGTATTTATCAAGAAAAGAGTTTAAAACTGACCAAAATTATGTTTGATCTTTAGGCCTAAAAGGTACAATACAGGATTGGTAACATACCTTAACAGAAATGTTCACATATTTACGTATACATTTCAGGATATGAAGATGATGCTGGTAGAAACCTATCGTTAAATTATTTCCGACTGAAATGGTGTATTTATCCAGAAATTAGTAAAACAAGGACCGAAAACAGTCTTGATCTCGGGGTAAGATCAAAACAATTCTTCATGTTTTATAAGAAAAAGTAGAGTCGGTTTTCGCTAAAAATGTTCTCGTGACTCAGATGTCCGATTGAGCTCAAATATTCACAGGTGTGTTATTTTATGAACATGTTGGATTAGACAGTGTGGGTGCTGTTACGTGACCTTTATCAATCATGTATTATACCTTTAAAGCTAAAAAAATAAAAGAGAATAGACTTGAGAAATACGATGGCCGTTTTTCACTGTTCTCTCAAAATCTGGGCACCGTATGGGACTGGAATTTTCACTGTATCTTCCTTGATATGTTTGCCCATGAATGTTTTTCATTCACAAGAACCAAAGTATGATAAAGTATTACAACAAGAGCAATACAGTGGATTGCACATTTCACAAAATTAATCAGAAATGATGGAAAACATAATTCGAATGAGGCGTTTTGGCTCTTGCACGGCAACCGACAAATTTCTCACTCATTAGGTAATGACGGGAAACAGAAAGCGTATGAACTAAGCAAAAGGACCCCGTGGGGCAATTTATTTTGTTAACGAAGAAGTAATTTAATTAACAAGCTTGAGTGAAATGAAGGAGTAATAATGATACTTATATTGTGCCGATGGGATCGGTTCACCATGTAGCGTAATTAATTTCATTGGATCATCTCGCTCTGGCAGTGTATACATGCATGAGCACGTGTGACAATAAATGCAAGTGATGCATTATCCAATTGTGTGTCATTTGTTTTTGCAACTGCATTTATACCACCAGGCGCATATACACACAGTCATATACAAATAGAGGGTCAATCACTTTGAGTTCGTTTAAATTTCAACTGCCTGTAGCGTTATACGCGCTGACGCCATTTTGTCATTTTGGTATTTAGAATACATTAAAAAAAATATAAAACATCTAAAAGACGTTTCAAGTAACGTTGTAAGTTGTTGTACTCTTCTTTTCAAGTTGATATTGGTATTACATATTATCGTTTTATTATTATTGCATATTTTGGGATGAAATTGGATGGGCTTAATCATTGGAATAAAGTGTTCATTCTGTAATATACCCGCACTCAACGAGTGCCATATCCTCCCAAGTTATCCAGATAAGCGTTAAAAGTCAACTTATCGCGAAGTCTATCGAGGAAAGATAACTTAGTGAAACAAAATAATTTCGACATGTTATGAGAAATATCAAGCCCAGGCCAGACGACTTATCGAAAGAAGAAAATCGACTTACTCAAACTTAAATTAATGTATAAGACGACTTTTTAGATTCAAGTCGTTGACTTGGCCAGACAAAGTGTCAGGACATGTCGTTATTCTCGTTCATCTTGTTGTCAAGACGACTTTTACAACTATAAAAGTCGACCCAGTAGAACAATTATGTGGTAATAGACACCTGAAATGGCACTCATGGAGCGCCGTAATAATATAATAATTCAGTATACACGATCGAGTGCATGATATATAAGAAGTGACGTGGCAGTTATATAGGGGTATATCACTCCCACTAATGTCAATATTATTGCTTTAACGTTGCACATCTTGTCATCTGAAGTAACACGCAGCTGTAGCATTTGACAGGTGATTAAGAAGGACGTGAGCTGAGACCTGTAACCCTGTGACACTGACTTGACAATTTATGTCAAACTAATGTGTGATATATTTTCATGTTGAATTTGAACACAATGATAATCCAATATTCTCTATATTTGACAGCTAATTGGCCACTAGGAACAAAATTGGTACAAAATAATATAGTAGATTTGCGGTGACACCATGTAATCGCTGTGTGGTTCTGAGAAGATTCAATGGTGTTATCTCTCGACTTTCCGGACAGTGCGCTCTGTTCGTCTACAAGTTCTAATTTTTGTATTCAATGTTTCGGTAAATGGCAATGTCTCAAATCTTTTGGTGCGGCAGCAAATTACACAAGTACAAATTGCAGCCATGTACTAATAGCACAATAGCCAGTGACTGCAGCCATTTACTTTCCATAGATGTGTGTGTTATTGTTTTGTAGTCGCAGCCAGAGATTTAGGACACGGATAAAGTAAACGGCCATTAGATGTTCTTGCATAGAAACTGATTGTGCTATTCCAGATCTTGTACAGATCAATATTTTTCCCCATGGCACATTTTGTCCGTTCAATAGTCAATACTAAATTTGATTGTGCTTTGACGCGGCATTGTCGCTCATAATGTACGGTACGAAACGCCACAACCGTTTCCTAGCCAGGGATAGATAGCTATACTATAAAGACAAACAAGAGTTGTACAATAATTGTTATGCTCAGATCGTGCGAAACTGGCCGAAGGCCAGCGTTAATCAAATCAAGCCATGGTGGTATGATATCTCTGTCGATCGAGCCTGATGTACATTTCGTTTTCACGCTACATGATGGCATCATCATCATCATCCCACTGGCTCATATAATAGTTTCGCAGGTGCCTGCGCAGCGAGGCGGACACCAGATCGTGCCGGGCCGATTGTCGACTAAATATAAACGCCCCCTAAAAACAGGGCTGCAATTATATACACGCAGCATGAGCTTACAGCCAACTCTTGTGGGAGTTGTACGGACGTACGTGGGGGAGGTGGTAGGGTTGACTGGAGTGAATAAAAGGCGTGTTCGACGTCAGCTATGATAAATGTGTGGAGAAGCCACGGTCACGATCTAGGTTGACCGATGCATGATCGCAATCTAACGCGAACTGATGAAGCTTAAATGTGTCAACGATATGGAAACGAGATAATAGTCTCTGTGTTTACACTGGGACCGACGGAATGTCTGTTTGCTCTCTTAATAAGTTTCACGTAGAAAATGACACATCTCCTTATAACACTATCATCCGATGAGCTGATGCGGATCGGTGTACCAACCTGTTGACTATGTGCATCTCGTTTTGATGAAGATTATGTACTGAAACGAAGCAGCCTATCCGATAACACTCTCTGAATATCTGAAATGTTGACTACAAAACTGGTAAATGATTGACTATGATATAACAATCAGTTTCAGTACTATGTGCATGAAGTTTACAAAAACACACAACATACGAAAACACCTCTCGAAACGATGAAATATATATTTCCCATATATATTTCCCGCCTTTTTATCATTTTTTTAATCAGTCCACTCCAGTAACAATGTACAGGCAAATAAAAAAAAATTATATAAAACCCCAACAGCTGAAAGTTAAAACGACACGTGACGCACAATGTCGTTGACTTGATTATAACAAACTATGTTAGCAAATACAATCGAATTTAAGAAAACGGGTTCCGCTGGCGATACAAAAAGGCTTGACAGCCCGAACAAACAGCGCTTTTGAAATTACAAGACGTGAAAAAATATCTAAATCGAATTATCTATAACGTATGTTGTCCATGTATACCACGCTATTCAGTGAGGCAGGTAAATATAGCTTTCTTTATGTTTATTCTGCTGGGTCGATATCGGTAGTGGAAGTAGTCGGGTCTCCGAACCTTACTGGTGTTATGATGTCGTGATGAGACGTCAGGGTATGATATGGATTGCTACAGGCAACAGTGTCCAAAACCAATGTTGGCAGCTGGTGTACACAAACCCAGCGGTCTGTTTGCGAACATTCTGATTTGAAGCTGTTTGTTCACATGGAGTGTTCAATGATTAATCGGTGACACATTGTGACTATGAGCTGACACCAGGCTATTTACTATTATCATAATTATAGCACGTCAAATGCTGATCCGGTTTCGCCGTGTAAGACAACACCCATAATCAAATACTAAACCGTGTGTGTTATACCGCCGTCTAAGTTTCACTATCACATTATGCTGTCTGGATTTCTTCGAGTATGAACCTTTCTCCGTTGTATGAATAACTAATCTTCCAAAGACCTATACAAATGTCTGATAGTGATTTGGTATTTGCTGGGCGTGGCTGGACAGGGAGGTGTGTGTAAGGGAGGGGGAGGGTTCTGACTGAAAGCAAACCGACCTTACCATTGCACCCAAGGGTAAAAATGAATATCGTTGTGCATAATAATCATAACATGTTATCAGTTTGCACTGAACGAAATTAAACACAGGGTGAACAAAAAAACATGTAACTGAAGTATACATGCTAACGGTAATTCTATCTCGTAACATGTCCCATTAAAGCTTCCGTAATATTCAGGATGAAATTCGATTAATGCTGATTTGTATAGATGTTCTGCGTAAAGACAGTTATGCATATCATGTAATACCGAGTAGCAGGCTGGATTAAAATGCTTTTGCGAGAGAACCAACTCTAGAAAAAAAAAAGTCAATGATATTTTTCATGGCTTAGAATCGTTAAGAGCGCCAGTATCACATGTATATACCGTGTGTAATATAAATCCTGGCTGCAGATTGAAGCTGCAGAAATTGTTCCCCGAAGGGGTTCAGATATCACTTTTCCTCCGAGTGAAACAAAAAAATAAACGAAGAAGTCCGAAGAAGGGACAAAACCTAACACCGCAAGACATATCTGATTCCTGGTGAAATAAGTAATCTGCGAACAGTAAAGCCCAGGCCAATACCACGCTCACTGCTACATCGGAATGACGGGTTTTCAACGCGACTGACCGGGCAGAAACCATCAGGCACACGCTGCTCATTTCGTGGGCCAACTGAGCAGCGGTCCTGGCATAAAATTGCAAAATTCTCCGAGTATATTTCCCTCACCTTATACACCGACACATCAATCACTAGTCTTATCCGTGTGGAGTTTATTAAATCTCTCAGGCTTCGGAATTTTTATCAAAATCTTATAGTTGAATATAACGACGTGTGACTGGTCATACATTGTATAGTGTACATTCTGTGCTTAGTATTTTGACATCGTAGTGTTGGATAAGTTAGCGTGCATTTTTAATGAAATGGCCTGCGTAATTTACATCGTAATTTGGTCAGAATTGGGGACTTTAAAGGGTAGAAGGAGGTTCGAGCCAAGCCGAATTTACTCGGTGGATTTGAATTACGGAGTAGAATTCGAGCAAGAACTTGGTGGTTGACTGGACTACCATTGACCGTGTCCAATACAGGACACCGGTGTCAGGACGTAGGTCATCACGTTGCATTAGGCCTTGGCCGTGCTTTCAGGTAAACGTCAGACGTTGACCGCATACCAAAATAGAAATCTTTACAGATTTAACTATTAAAACATGGTTTAAAGATGATTTTGCTAGAAACATACCGTTAAAATATTTCTACCTGAAATACTTTAATATGCAGAAAAGAGTAAGACTGAAGACCAAACGTTTTGACCTTACGGAGAACAAACCTCCCGTGAGTAGATTTGAAAATACTGTCAGCGCGTTTTTACTGAGCACCCACGTGGGACAGGAAATTGTACAGCTGACTGTTAAAGTATCTATTTTGTCTTAAGACAATTTAGATATTTTTTGTTTGCCTTTGAGAAAGATTCTGTAAGGATCGAAACGCATCAGGCCCTCCTAACTTTAAGCATTTTATATATTTCAGGTCATTTTTGGCTGATGAGCACAAGTTTGCAGCAGTTTATTACTTGTATTGTAGATATTTTTGTCCATGAATCTGTTTTTCTTTTATACAGGAACCAAAGTATAAATTAAGTTACCTTTATAAACCCACCAGGGGTAAATTGTATGCAGCAACATTTAAAGCACACAGAAACTCTATTCTCCAAGTCAACATTCTTGTAAAGACGACTATGATGGTTGCTATTTTATTTCTCTTCCGAATCGAACATGCAAGCCCCTCCGTGCCACATTTTTGAATCCGAAGCTGCAGAAACGTCACTGACTTCCAACATCTGTTTATCGGAATGCCACGCACGTATGTCCATATCTTTTTGCTTGATCCGGGAGGTCTTTCCCCTCTCGAAACTGCATTTTCGAGCGACAATAATTTGCTGCGCACTTTAAAAAGGTCAAAATGTTGTCAGTCAGCCAACTTGGTTCGAGGGTTGGTGTCACCCTCAAACAGGATATGCATGAACTTTAGAAACCCTTCCCCATCTCAAATAGACACCTGAAATGCTTGCGTATCATGTACTGCCGAGTGTCACATAGTATGCACGTTTGGATTCTCATCATTTACTGAGTATTTTGATTGACGCCGAATTGTCGTCTGCAGTTTCACTATCACTGGATAGAGGGAATGTCCTGAAATGATCACATTTTCGGCCCAAGACTCATTTGAAAATGAAGAATCTCCAATTTTGTCTTTTGTTCAAGGGGAAACCTTAGCTACATTTATTGAAAAACAACCTACAGATGCCGCGAAACGTGAAACCACTTTGCTTGGGGAATGTAGTGATGCACGGTGAATGCATGCCAGCCAACGCGCCGCGGGTTTTTATGTACATTCGCCGAGGTCCTCCCCAGACCACACGATGGTATTTCCCTCCCTGGCCCTCCGGCCTGGCTTCACCATGTTCAGCACCCTTCCCCTTCTGACGTCTTGAGAGCGCAGACAGGGCATGACCGCTGCGCTATAGACAATGACGATAAGACGACTATAGTGCACGAAGCCACATATCGACCCGGTGCCGAGAGACTATCATAACCCTCACCCTCATCGCAGTAGTGTCTACGTGGGCCTCGTCCCACGAGCACGGAAAAACGCTCTTTCCCGTTGTAACGGCGACCTTTCCACTGCATCCTCTCAAGGAAAAAAACTTGCTGGTGGTGCCACCAAGGGGGTAACAGAAGGGGAAGATGAAGAAACAAAGTAAATCTGATGATATGTGCCCACAGTTTCAATACGAAAAGAAAGCCACGAAGGCGGTGCAGGTAGCTAGTGTATAATGATGTTGCTTCATGCTATCTGGTGATGGGTACTGGACAAATAACACTGCCTTAAAAGCACTGGCGCATCCTTATACTACCTAATGGATATCCCATCTTCCCATGGACCCTCTCTCAATATTGACACAGGTCTTGTATTTCTCCGTTAATTCCTTGGTCATCTCGTTTCTCCTCCTGATGGTCATTTCGTTTCCTCTGGATGTCTTGTAAGTCTCATCACTCTGACCTCGAATGCCAGCGTATACGGTCCCTTCATCCGCTTTAACTAAGCACCCATCACTCAAGACACATCTTCATCTCACGACACGATTTCATCTTAACCTCAGTAAGGGTTAAAGGGGCTGATGGGGTAACTTCAAAGTAACGTTTAAGTCTTTCGGTTGAAAAGAAGAGGAACAGATATGCCCATGATACTTTTTTTGAAGGATGTGGTAACTAAAACGTATTCAATTTCTTTGAATTGCAAACTTCGGGCCTGATTAAATTAGGCAATTATCAAGATCAGTATTTCCGGAGTTTTTTTAAGGGTTTTCTGCCCTTTCCAACTCTTTAACAAAATTGAAATGGTGGAAGATTGAAAGAGGAGGCGAGCCAACCACTTTATCGGATCATATTTCATCCGACAGAGATCTCAGGGATGCGGGCTGCGAGGCCCTGACCCTGCCGTGGGATGGCAGGGGATGCCCACTTTCGCGGAAAGATCAAAGATGTGAAGGACGAACATGGAATGACAACAAATCACAATTTTTTTATTCAGCGAGGAGGACTTGATGAATTTACCGACGTGAGGCAGGGTAGAGGAGATGGTAAGTCTCGAGAGAGCACGAGGGAGCTAAAAACATGTGAAGGAGTGTGGGCTGGGATGGGGCGGTAAGAAAAAACCCAGCAAAGTAAAGATATCATCTTTTAGAAGGTCAACCCTGACTCAAGGTATTCTGATCGGAGAGCGGCTCTGAAATCCCACGGGAGACAGATATTCCGAGCCGGTGTAGGTTGATGGTTTCGCCCCGGTGCTCCCCTCGGGTGGTTCTGTTTCATTTGCAGCGCCGCGTACTAATGCTATAACATCGACGAAGTGGCAGGATAGCTGCAACGTGGGCGGCTATCAGTGGTTGCCAAATTGCCGGAGGCTGCAACGCGTCCACTGTCAGACGGTATGCATGCAGACCGCGGTTTAGTTGTCCATACCAAACGCTTGGTGGCAGCAGACTCGTTTATACAGAGTACAAAAACCCCACACAGCCTGCGTCGCGACAACTTTAATGAGATGAAAAGCCAAACAATCGCCCATGATGGGTATACCGTGTGAGCATGTGATTAAAAACTACATTCTTAGGGCGTTTACGAAACGGAGGCTCAGGCTCCGTCTCAGGCTTCGGCTCCATTTCGAATTCGTGAATCCATTTTTAAATAACGGGTATCAAAATAGAGACTTTTGGCTGCGGTTCTGAAGTAGATTATCTGTTTTTTTAACAGAGCTTCAGCTTCAATGAAAAACCACAGCCTATTTTTTCAGCGTAGGATGTCAAGGCTGGAGCTTGAGCCTGAGCCTGAGTCTGAGTCTAAGTCTCCGTTTTATAAACCCCCTTAAAGAGCTGAGAAGCCAAACAACCGCCCATGATGGGTATACCGCGTGAGCATGTGATTAAAAACCACATAGTGGTTTTAACAAACAGCATGCAAAAAGGTTACCCCTTTAATATCCCTTTATAAATCACAAGGCATTGGGGGAAATAATCTCATAGTTTTTCATGTTAAATAGTGAAATGAACGAGTAATACTAAAAAGAAAGAGAAATAATAACACAAACAAACACACTCTGATGTCATTCGTCGTAGTCATAGTGATTTCTACCTCACCATTCAGTCATTTCATATGGAAATAATCTCACAGTTTTTAATGTTGAAGAGTGATTTGAACTAGTGATAATAAAAAAAAATAAAAAAGATAATTAAAAAAAAAAACCACCCTGAAGTCATTCTTGGTAGTCATAGTGATGTTTACCTCACCATCCTGTTATTTTTATGGCCTCATTTTTTGTCGACGGCAGCCTTGGAAATATTGGGGCTGTTTTGTAGGTAAGTGGCCGCCTTTGAGCCCGGTGACGAAACGCGAAGTTAATAAATGCGACCGGAACTAGTGGAAAGCTAGACAGAGCCGGCCTTCAAAATTAATGCATCTTTGTTTGTACAATATGCACAAAACCTCCATCGTGAAAATACGATCTTCATCAACCAAAGGAGCGTATAAATATTAAACGGAGATGAAAAACATAGTAAAATGTCCTGCCTTTTTAGAGATTTATATTATATTCACGGGAAAAAAACAACCGAGTTTTGATCTTTTAATACCGGTTGGCTTGTTGTCGGATGCCATACGAAGCACGCTCGACGAGACCATGTGGAATAGACAGCGGTTTTTTCTGCTTGAAGCGATCAAGCTACGAAGTATACTGCCGCTTCTTCAAATGCGGTCAGTGTGCTGTCGCGAAATTTAAGGCGAAAGTATAGATTTCATTGCGATCCGATAGTAATGAAAATGGATGAGCGTTCTAATTTAAATCATATAAATTGCATGAATAATAATTACAAAGCAAGCAATTTCCTGGTATAACTATCGGGTGACTTCTGAAGATTGCATCTGTGTGTATATAGGTGTAAATGAGAATGGAAATGAGCGCCATGATATTTCTTCGTTTGTGTGTGTGGGTGTATGAAATTGAGTGACGTATATAGGTTTATGTCATTAAGAACTCTTAGAAAAACGATAAGCTTTGAAGTTTTGCAGTAGTGAGTGTGTATTTCCATTTTAATAAACCATGAACTAATAACAAACGGTTCAAAATGGGAGACTTTTGGAGAGTCGGTCTTGAGTCAACAGCGCACGGCGCAAACCATGCTTGCGCAATTGTGAGCATGCGCGCGTTGTATTGCGCGTGCGTGCTCGTGCACTGT
This sequence comes from Astropecten irregularis, assembly GCA_963971285.1. Classification (NCBI taxonomy): domain Eukaryota; kingdom Metazoa; phylum Echinodermata; class Asteroidea; order Paxillosida; family Astropectinidae; genus Astropecten; species Astropecten irregularis. The sequence goes on from OZ020253.1 coordinate 13,326,559, forward strand.
TGACTCAAGACCATAGAGTTAAATATAATATAACTCTATGCTCAAGACCGACTCCTCAAAAGTCTCCCATTGGAAAAGGGTTAACGATTGGAATTAAAGCATGTACAAAACCAATGGAACTTCTGCCAAAAAGTCCAAACAAAAGAGGAACAAGAAGGTGGTCCATGATTGATTACAATGGGCGTATACACACGTGGGGTGGGGTGGGGTGGGTGGGGTTGAAGTGACCTTCAAGCCGTGGGCTGATATACAAATATTGACAACTCTGAATCGTGTAATGGTAAAAACGATGGTACCCGAGGTTTTTTCCTGAGCATCATAAATGTTCCCGAGGCGCAGCCGATCGAGGGACTGAATATAACGTCCGAGCACCATTATTAACACGTGCTGTCAACAAGTCATAAGGCCTTCGCGAAACCTGGCTTGAGGCTAGGCTTGAGACTTATTTCGCTACTGCCATTTGAGGTGCACAAAGCGAAATGAAGGGATTGGGCCACATGACGAAGCCGAAAAAAAGGCTCCCGCTGCTTCGCCAAGTGTCTCAAACTCTTCATTTCATTCAGGACACAAAATGGCGCTAGCAAAATAAATCCTAGCCTAGCATCAAGCCACATTTCGTAAAGGCCCATAGATTTAGGTTGCGTGGTAGATTTTCTCCACTATTGTTACATAATTCTGTCACTACCAGTATTCATTTTAATACCTTAATTACTTAACACGTCTATGACAATCTATAACTTCATGCTTCTGAAACTCGCTGACCATAATGAAGCCTAAATGTGAATAGCGCCCACACGCGGCAAAGCGGGCATACGTTTAGAACTGTTTTCAAGTTTAAAATTGGGCCCACCGCTAAATCCGCACTGTCGATACTTATCGATTCCCAGAATGAACATAGTTTAAGATGAATTCGTTTACGGCCACTTTAAGCTTGGGAATAGGTAAAGGAACCGAGTAAAGATTCCGTCTTGAAGCTCCCATCAGATTTTTATCACGATTACATACTTATCTTTCCGAAGCTGCAGACGAAGACCATGAAATGCACTTACAGGTAATTCAAAGGATTACTGCACTTAAGAAAAGGGGCGGGGGGGGGACATAAATGGACATTGATCCAATAATTCAATACCGACGTCAAAATAGCCACGACAAGTGGACGGACTGAATAGCCTATACTGAACCTTCAAGCCAACAACTATCAGAACTTGGCGTCCCGCCGGGGCCACCATATAACAACACACGTGTGCCGTCGCCTAATAATAGCGTAGCTTCATTGTACTGAACTTGCTCGGTATCGAGAAAAAATATTTCTCGATTGCGGAGACCGGATATCTGCATCATGTCCAAGCGAAAAACAAACCAGAGAATTGAATGTTGTATTTCCTTGCACAAACATGACAACCCCCTCTGAGAGGCCAAGCCAAGCCAGGATTTACACAATCTGAAAACAACACTCAGAAAGAAAGAAAGAAAGAATGAAAGGAAGGAAGGAAAAAAGCAATATCGGTCCTCACCCCCTCCAGCAAGAACGAGGGGATTGTTTGGACAGACAGCCGCACGTTATTACACAACTCCGGGCTGTTGAAGTTGCAGTTCTCGTCTTACCTCTCCGAGGAAACACCGGGCTATATACAAGTCAGGAAGTCCGAGAGGCCATAACATGAACCGGGGATTAGTACGGGGATAACAACAAAAACCTCGGTCTGGGCTGGATGGGAGGGGTGGGGTGGGGAATAACATCATGCAATATTAATGCTGAAGAGTATAATTTATTGTCCGTGTTGCTTCTTCAGATTTCTTGGTTATTGGTTTAATGTGCCGGTGCTTTACCGGTCATCACTTGATCACTGTGGACTTGGGGCCAAATACCTTGGTAGATAAAATCAGTATTATACCAGTCAAAACTCCCTGTGAATGTTAATCCTCAGCAAACAATGGCCGGAAACAAGTCAAAGGCAGTAGACATCACATGCACATTTCGTTGGTAATCCTGTTTGATCCGAAAAGGAAGAGTCTTGTGCTAAAACAGCTTATGGGCCCAGGGGCCAATTTCATATAGCTGCACCAACATTTGCTTAAGCCCCCAAATCAGTTTCCAGCCCAATATCCTTGTGAATGTTACGCTAAGCAAACAATGGGCAAATAAAAGTCATAAGCATCAAACTCATTACATGAGAATTTGGTTGGTAATTTTGTTTGATCAAGGAAAAGTTTTCTTGCTTAAGCAATTTTTGTTTTCACCCCCAAAAATCCACTGGACTTCTAAAAAAAACAGGATGTTTTTCATTTGTAGGCTTGCATGCAGGGCTGTAGGCTGACGCTTTTGAGGAATTTGTGAGCATTCGCGGAGAACTACGTGGTCCACAATAGCATTTCTTCCTTCCTCCATGCTACGACGCACAATGACCAGCGTGTATATAATATGATTAAATCGTCTCGACTCTCGATCAGTGTGACCAGATCTCGTACCGAAGGTTTTAGTATATCAACCGCCCCCTATATCCAAACCCCTGACATGACATGCAACTACACCGAACTTCGAATCAAACGCACATCAGGGGCCAATTGCTTAGGAGCTGCTTAGCACAAAAATAACTTGCCTAATACAACAAAGCACCATTGAAAACTCCACTTGATATTCATGGTCAACGAACAACAGCTAAGAACAATTATTGTAGGTGACACACAACACAAGTAAATTTGGTTGTTAATCCTGTTTTTACCATGGTTTTTATAAGACAGAAATGTCATGCTTAGCGATTTTTTTGTGCTAAGCAGCTGTATGAAATTGGCCCGTGGCTAAAGACATTCCAGGCGCCACATAACCAGCCACATTCAACGAACTGGATGGGAATCTGAGCTAAATGCCAGATGGAAATGATAGCATCCTCAAGATGACGGTCATGATATGATCTTCACATCAAACCAAATATCTGAGTCAATAATTATCATATATTCCAAGTGTATATTACCAATCTTGCTCGTATGGGTACTATCATACTTTGGTAGCATAATGAAACAGAAATCTTCACAGGTTTACCTATAACGTACATGATATTAAGATTGTGATGGTAGAAACATACCGTTCATTCTTCTTTCTGCCTGAAATGCTGTATTTATCAATGAGTAAATCCAATGACCAAAAAACAATTTTGATCTTTTAAAGATAAAAAAAATGGTGAAAAGATTGTAAAAATACCGTGGACGTTTTTCACTGTCCCCCCCCCCCAAAAAAAAAAAATGGGCACCGTATGGACTGAACATTTTACAGATGACTGTCACTGTATCCGTCTTGATATTTATGCACATGAATCTGCATTTCTTTGACAAAAACCAAAGTATGAAATAGCATGTACCTTTAAGAATAAACGTCATTTTCTCTACATGTAAAACGATTTATCTCTAATTACATGTATTTACGTTACCAACCTATGCGTGGACCTTTAAGAACGAAAGGTCAGTTTTAATCCAAACCTAACCAATTTCACCGTGAGCTGATGATGTTTATGACTTTTCTTTAGGTCAATTACTGACCTTGCAACAAGCGATAGAAAACAACCAACTGGGAAAAAAAATGCGAATTATAGAATGAGGACAAGAAATAAAGAAATAATTGGGCCACTCTGGCATATAGGCCTAAACCTAACATGACCTTGGAATGTTATTATCAACAAACGATAGAAAAAATAAATAAATTGGGAAATAAAATGCGAATTATAAAATGAGGAAAAGAAATTAAGAAATAATTGGGCCACACTGACATATAGGCCTAAACCTAATTCGGTATGTCGCACAGAGAAAAAATATCGCCCAAGATATTTTTTAGGAAGCCAACGCCGTTTTAATCATAATTCCGATTAGTCACTAATGACGTCCTTTGAAAATTGAATTATAATATCCCCAACAATAAAGGAAGTGGCAGAGCGGGAAGAAGAACAGAAATACAGACGTGTTTGAAATGCCATGCAGGTTTTGCTATGTGTGGCTGTAATGATTTACCTCTACCTGTGAAAATAAACAGAAAATGGCGGTCTTATCTCTGGCACGATAGACTCGTCACAATTAATGACAATTATGCACAGGGCCTATATACCATTTACGTCTTATTCGTCTGACTGTTTATATGAAGTGTGACAGGCCATAGCTTGGTTTTACTTATGTTACTTGTATCACGATGAGATAATAAAGAACTGGTCTGTAATATAAGCACAGACCATGGAAGCCTTCCCCTCAAGTATATGACAGTCACAGCACTATACGAACTCGACAACGTATCGCAGGCTTGACTGGACTGTATAGGAAATCAGCGCTGAATCAGAAAAGACAGTCGACAGATCTCCCCTGTTCTGGAGTTGGGGGAGAATCGCGCCATTTACTGCCGATTAAAATCATTCGCCAAATTTCCCATGCCCACCTCCCCGTGTACCGTCCCGTCAGTCCGGAGTTCGATTGCTCGGTGAACGGATTAACACAATCAAGTGCGCTCGGTCGAGGACACATCACGTACCCTGGCCCTCGACACTCAAATGTTGAAAGAAAAAAGGACAAGAAAGTGATCGCTGTGATTTCAATTATATAGCGTGGAAGTGTTTGCATCCTGCACCTATATCTCAGGTAAGACAGATATCATGAAGGGACATTTATATGTGGGTCATGTTGCCCTGACATTCTAGACGGGAAGGGGTGGGTGTCTCGTGGTAGTCATACGTAAAACATCATCAGGGGACATGTATTCGATCAGCGAGATAAGCTGTTCTTGGATTAAGAATGGATTCCAATGTGATGTAGTTTACCTTTAAAGGGAGAGCACAGTTGTCAAACTTCGTCGAGAGACCTTATTTCGAACGCCAGTTGGTTTTGCAAATTCTCGATCTGTGCGAGTAAATTGGTTTTCTCCCAGAATAACAATAATTCCAGAGAATTAATCATCGCACCCTTTTGTTTTTCTATTTTCATTGGTACTGAAGTTTCCATGATCCCTCGATCGTGTGCAAGCAGTGGCGTCACCAGACTTTTGAGCCTGGGGGGGGGGGGGGGGCACAAGGGGGGCTCAAGGGGGGCACTATATAGCAATTGTTGGGGGCACTACAATATATATTATATTTTTGTTCATCAACCTAAATCTCAAATGGGGGGGGGGGCACGCCGGGGGGGGGGGGGACGAGGTTTTCCACGTGCCCCCCCCCCCCCCCCCCCCCCCCTTGGCGACGCCACAGTGTGCAAGCCGCTCTTTCTGAAGTCTTTACTTCCGGAGTGTTTCACTTTCAAATAGTTATGTACTGTGTCATTTTAACTATTCAGGAAGATTCTGTTGGTAATTTCTAAGGCTTCAATAAAAAACAATTCTCATTTGACAGCATTACTTTTCAAATTCGAGATGCCCTTGAAAACAATTTTTTTTAATACCACCCGAACATATTGCATTTAAGTTTGCAGTATGCATACCACATTATACATTGCATGTTTCTTTATTCCGGACTGGTATGCTCGGATGTGTGCACAGTAAACGCTTCGGATTACTTTGTCCACACTTGACTTGCTACACTTCATCATGGAATGCGCCCAGGCCCCCGTGCATGGATTGTAATAGTATTTCGTCTCCAGGGAATGTAGTGGTTGTGGACCTGGATCACGGCATACATGAGAAGTTATACGCGCTGCCGCGCAGCGAGGGTATAGTACATGTACATGTAGGTATAAACTCCTTCCTGGGCCAGGGCTGCGTCAAAAACAGAGGTCATTTCCCTGAAACCCCGAGGCGGTCATGAACAGGTTAACGAAACAAGCTTCCAATAAATCACAACGGATGCTCGGGTTTATAACACGGAACAGAGGGGGTGAACACAGATAAAAAAAAAATACGCACATCACACTCGCAAGTTAAGATATTATATCCGTATATGACAGCTTTGTAATTGCTACTGTAACGACATCTGAATTCATAACACCACTACTAAAGGCGTATAATGTGTATGACACTGTTGATTTCCGTCGCGTATGCCCGCAAGGGGGATATTTGGAGGCTAGACATTACTGGAATGATACATCTAGGTTAAGATGGTCATCTATCCCCGGATCGACCTGGAAAAAAACAAAACAAGAAGAAGAAGAAGAAGAAAAATCGGATTGCGCAGGTCCAATGCTTTATTCATAATGCCCTGGAACTCGTTCGATTCTACATCTATGATTTAACCAAGGAAATCTGCGCATTTCTTGTTTAACTACCGGAGTTTCTTCTGACGTTATGGCCGTATTACATTTTTATTAAAATGGGGGTCTTTGTGCAAGCTCGTTTCATTTTTAGACGATGTTAATATTGCGGAACATTTTTAACAGAACTGTGACGCCCTGTGTAATATATTTTGTTGTCTCCCGGACCGGGCATCTTGAGATGGGTGTTGACATGTCGCGAGTTGTCTCGGGGTGTAACCGGTTTATTTAGCCTAATTACCAACCAACCATCTCCGACACAACTAGGTCCAGGACAGTGTTGTCTGAGGCTTGGACAGCCTAAAAGAAATACACCAATCGTGTTTCCACCTAACCCATGGGCGTAGATCACTGGCTTTAGTTGCAGTTCCCATCCTTTCTCTGTTACTGTCCCCAAATCAAATACCTCAAGATATTCTTCAAGTTTCTTCCCACGCACTGCCTCACTCTGGAATTCCCTACCCTCATCCTACTTTCCTACAGGATATAATCTCTCTCAATTCAAACATAATGTAAATATTGCAAACAGATCTTCCTAATTGCTCTGTTTTTCTCCCCCTGTCCGTTAGCCCTTACCTTTTTTTAATGGCCCTGTAAAGGCCTTGTGTTTGACAATTATTTGTTAAAAAAATTACCCAATTTTTATGGTTTTTATTGACATAAATTCTCAGTGCTATTGAGAAAATTCTATTCTACTATCGCCACTGGGGATACTTTTTTTGCCCAGGCACCAATCGAAAGACATCATGCACTTACAACTTTGACAAACAGTGTATTCTTTCATCAATTGCTTCCCCTACACAGAACGCGAAGCTTTACTATTTGTTTAGATTATCATTTATCACATTATCATTTATACATTTTACTTAATGTATGCCTCTTTGCAAAAATGTCTCTTAATTGAAGCTCGGTAATACATTTTATTTTGAGAAAACGGGGGGAAATATTTTCGTTTAGAGGTCAACCGCTTTAAAGGTAGTATCATACTTTGGTTTTTGTCAAAGAAGTACAGATTCATGGGCAAAAATATCAAGGAAGATACAGTAACAGTCATCTGTGAAAATTTCAGTTTCCATACGGTGCCCACTTTTTGAGAAAATCGTGAACAAGGCCCACAGTATTTCTTATGTCTTTTCTCTTTAATTTTTGATCTTTTAAAAGATCAAAAAGAAATTTCTGTCGTTGTTTTACTAATTTCTGGATAAATACACCATTTCAGGCGAAACAATTTTAACGGTAAGTTTCTACCAGCACCATCTTCATACCCTGACAATTATACGTAATCTGTGAACATTTCTGATTTGGTTTCTGACCAAAGTATGATACTACCTTTAAGGTGGAAAGATATTTTGGAATGGAATATAATACGCCTACACAATACCATATTAGTCCTGAAAACTGTCCGATATGTTTTTAAAATAGGTCAGAATTTGTTTATGTCACGTTGTGTCACACGTGGACATTCGTCTGCCTTTGTGTGGGCAAGTGGCATTTTATAATTTCTTTGCAATTCAAAGCTTAGTATCACCTCAAACAAAAATCATGATTCAACTAAAATTATCAAAACACATAAGATATTTTTAGGTGATGTAGACCTATAAGCAATGAATTACAATTTTAATGCCAATCAGGAAATGGAAAAGACGTGGACGGTCCGTGGGGATAGAAAGGTCTGTTACTTTATCAGAAGAAAGCAGGCATCGGAAATTCGCTTAGCTCACTTCCATCCGGGTTGCCAAATTTAGAAAGGTGATGTTATTATAAGCACTGAATAATTGCCGCACGCATTTCTATGGCAATCATAAAGTTGGGGTTTCGTAACAATAATTATTGTGTTTGCAAAGAAAAGACATCCGTTCCTTATCGAATTTTTGGAGACTTCAGGATATATCCATTCATAGATTTTTTTTTTCAAAGGGTCTCCATGACCCTACAGAGACTCCGTAGCATTCTTCTATAATCAGATTATGTGATACAGGGAATGGGTAAACTAATTTCACTGCTGAAGGTATTAATTTACGTTCTGCTTCGGTTTGTTCGTGAATAACACCTTCAAGATATCAAAAGCTGAACAAACAGCAGTATTCTCGGCAAGGTTCGTTTGAGAGGAGACTGGAGAACTTAATGCAATTTCCTCATCTAGGGTTGCGCTGTACAAATTGGACAATTGGCTCACAATACGCCACTTTCTTTTTCAATAAATACTTGAGATTGCTTAGGATCGCAGGATTTTTCATGGACTATATACAGAACTTGGTTGTTTGGAAGGAGCTTAAAGCGGTATTATTGTGCTAGCAAAGAAAAATGTATACACAGGGGAACTGACCTGACCAGCGTAAATCAACGAAACGCCGCCCGGAACATCCAACGCGATTCTCCGCCTAGGACCTCTAGCAATTAACGCTCCCATCGCAATATATGTACGGCACGAGGCACCGCGCTGTATAAATATTATCTTTACCCAAAAGAGAACTGCGTTGAAAAATATCTTTTCTTGTGAATACACCAACACGATTCGTCTAATCCCCCGTCAGAATGGAGATATATGATTTATCTACGTTTTTCAGCAGTGTGTGGGTCCGGTTTGGGGTCTTTGGCCGGCTGTGACTTCTTAACGGAAACACATCGAGGACAAAAATTTGAAGTTCAAGACCGTAATTGGTTACGGAGATACACACTGTCATGGTGGTCATTTGATTTACGATGTATGGTATACTGTGCGTGGACCCATCTTTCCAGAGAAGTCACAGATAACGGACCATGTCACACCAGGTCATTATTTGTTATTTAGGCAATTCGACTTAAAACCGACCCACCGTATGCTTACATAATAAAGACTTCGATAGCATGAAAGGCATATCATTTTTTTCTGGCTCCGTAGTACGGTGTCCCGCAAGACCGCAGTATGTGAAAATAGAAAGTTTATAGACTTGTCGTGACGATTGCATGGAACTTATTGCCTGAAACAATTATACCCGAGGCAGATTTCCCGGAACTAAATATTCGGGCAGATTTTCCGGAACTAAATGCTCGGGCAGATTTTCCGGAACTAAATACTCGGGCAGATTTTCCTGAACTAAATACTCGGGCAGATTTCCCGGAACTAAATGCTCGGGCAGACCGGAACTAAATGCTCGGGCAGATTTCCCGGAACTAAATGCTCGGGCAGATTGCCCGGAACTAAATACTCGGGCAGATTTTCCGGAACTAAATCCTTGGGCAGATTTTCCGGAACTAAATCCTTGGGCAGATTGCCCGGAACTAAATGCCCTGCACTGAATCCCTGGAACTGATTGCTCGGAACTAAATGCATGGAACCGATTACCCGAAACCGTATAACTTACAGGGTATAAAGATGGACCTGATACAAACAGTACGATATCTTCGCCTACAACGCTGTATTTATCAAGAAATTCGTAAAACAAATTGACCGAAAATAGTTTTGATCTCCGAGATCAAAATTACATAATTACATAATACCTCACAATTTCGTGTAACAATAAAATTGTAACGATTTTCGCTGTTTTCTACTGTTTCCAATGATCAATTGGACTGTAAATGATTTGGTTTCATTTCATGGTTATCAAATTATGAACAGGCTGCAGTGTTCTGTCAAACTGTACCAAAGTACGATACTACCTTTATTACAAAACTTGAACATTGCTAAAAAGTTTCCTCGAACTCGGAGCTGGCTTATTCCGCCACTATTACGCGGTAGGTCAGACACCCCGGCCCGTGCCAAGTGAAGTACCGAGCGCTGCCTCCCCTGAGTTTCCATCTTATTAGGCAATTTGTTGCTACGTGGATGCTCCTTCCTCATGGGAATCGATGCGCTCCTCATGAGGAAACACATAAAAACATCGATTAATACACCGAGGGGGACCTTTTACACGCTTGGCCCATTTTGCGGCTAACGTCTGCATGGTGATAGGCCAAAATGAGTATGTACATCGGTTACCAGCTATTATGTATGCATACCTGCCAAGATACGATTTTGACACAAACATATAAAATGACATTTTCTGATGGATGAAGCGAATTTATTTAAAGATACATTCTACATGCTTTAATTTTGCATGCAAATAGGAATTTTTGCAATCCACAAGTAAGATATGTCATCTGAAAATGTGGGCTGGTGGTGCTTGCATCCTGGGGCAAGATGCTTGGGGCCAATTTCATAAAACTGTTAAGCACAAAAATGTGCTAAGCATGACATTTCTGTCTTAATAAAAACAGGGTTAACAAAAAAATGTCCACGTGTTGTGTATCACTTGTGATTGTTTTTTGGCTGTTGTTCGCTGACCATGAATATCAAATGGAATTTTCAATGGTGGTTTGTTTTATTGGGCGAGACATTTTTGTGCTAAGCAAATTTTTGTGCTTAAAAGTTTTATGAAATTGGCCCTTGGTCACAACTGCTCATCAACACATAGGAGTAAATGGGTACCTGTGAGGGTTGAGATGGCCATGTGTACTTTATTATCTATCCGGGCTCTACAGTCCCCAGGGAGTTGAAATGCATGGTTTCGGGAATGTCTATTGTCGCATAATGACCAGGGATGATAATAATGTAAAGCATATACTAGGTAATTTTTCGGTTAGTAGGCGCTATACATGTATAAGTAAATCATTATCATATGTTAACTTGGTGTAATTCCATAGGGTCGTGCACAAACTTTATTTCCCTATTTCTAAATAACCTCCAAACCGATCGACTTGACAATGATATATTTTCCTATTGGGAGCATTCTCTATCTTACATCCAAAAATGGACAGTAACAATTTTTTCTTTCAAAGGTACTTGTTACGTAATTAGGGCGACATTTATATTTCCCTCTAACATCAGCCGATTTCCCCTTAACGTCGACTTTTAAAGCAAAATGTTTTTCCCCTAACGTAGGCTATTATCATTATTATAAAATTCGATTCTTCTTATTTTTTTTCTTGAGTTACAGCCACTGTAACCAACATTCCCGAAGTATTTGTTTAATTAAGAAGCACAGTTAGAAATGTCTGATTTATGTCAGGGAGTGTTTGACAAGTTTTTCATTTTTTTCATACAGTTGAAGTTGTCTTCTTCTTCAGTAGTACTGCATTTTTATTTTTTTTATTTTAGCGTGCTGATGCATACCGCGCATCGCTTGGCACCCAATCTTCCTCCTTGTCACTCGGCATAGTCACTGAGTCCCATCTGCCCGTATCTGATGTCAGATTGGCTTTTCATGATGATCGGGTCTCTGATAAAAGACAAACCATCACAGGCATTGAATAATGGCACAGTGATCCCCAACATGCCCCTGCACTCACTGTAAGGTATCTGTATTACATATTCCTCATTTTGTTATGACCGTTATTGACTCATAAGGCAATCACATCGACGCAGTCAAGACGCACATAGCCGACGCCTCGGTCAATGCAATTGCAATCCACACACCACGCCATGCAGCGCCACAATACCATTGGAAATTTCAGACGCCTCCACAGTATACAGTTTGTGTGTATACACACACAAATTGATTTACAAGTAAACGTTACACGTCTTTACAATGTGAAATGAAACTCCTGCCTTTATTGCTATACCTGCTAGTATAGTACTATATTAAATGTCGAGGAAGTGTGACGCACGGAAAGGAAGGGAAAAAAGCCATTTATTTGACGAGGTATTGGATCAGCTTACATCATTACACCAGAAATGTTGAGCTTTTCTATACAAAGGTCGCCTCTTTAGTATGTGCCCATGAATCTGAAGGGTATATACTCGGTTATAAGTTCACAGGAACATTAAAGGCAGTATCATTCTTTGGTAAGAAACCAAAACAGAAATGTTCACAGATTTACGTATAACTTACAGGGTATGAAGATGGTGATGGTAGAAACATACCGTTAAAATTATTCCGCCTGAAATGCTGTATTTATTCAGAAGAGAGTAAAACAACGACCAAAAAACCTTTTGATCTTTTAAAAGATCAAAAACAAAAGAGAAAAGACTTAAGAAATACTGTGGCCGTTTTCACTGTTTTCTCAAAAAGTGGGCACCGTATGTGACTGAAATTTTCAAAGATGACTGTGACTGTATCTGTCTTGATAATGTTGCCCATGAATCTGTATTTCTTTGACAAAAACCAAAGTATGATTTTACCTTTAAAGGGAGGCAAACATACAATACACGCTTATTAAAACTATATTTTGTACAGCAATACAAATACGAAGAAAACATACTTTCAATTTGAAATAGCACCGAACCCATGGAAGATTGACTTACTTCTGTGTTTTTTTTTAGGGGAAAACAAAAAATACATTTTTAGAAAGAGAGCTCTATGGAGGGGGAGAGAGAGAGAAAGAGGAGGGGGTGGGAAATAATAAGTGATTCATCATCGTATAAAGCGTTCCATTCACAAACCCCCTCCGGTCAGAAGTTTCGAGTTTCGGTGTCACAGTGCACGCGGCCAAAATGCATCGCGTTGTTTTCCAAATTTCCACGCAATGAGCTCGTCACGTCCGAACCCCGGCCGTCACCCCGGGGCCAAAGAAAACAATCTCTCAATTGAGCTCTAAATACCAATATCGCCTTCCCGCAATCGCTGGGTAAATGTTTACCGTGAATAAAAACCAAATCATCATATCTGTAATTCGAACGGATTTGTTTTTTAAAAATAAATTGGGTCAGAAGGTATAACTTATCAGAAATATACAGTGTTGTGTGACCGAATGTTACACAACCAGCCATCACGTTGGTAGATCCAGTCAAACATCTTTAAGATTTCTTCGCGCAACCAAAAGAGTTCGATACGGAACATTATTTCGGACATTTAAAAAATATATATATTTATTTCATTCATTTATTCGCAGAAAATATCAATCGGTGCGCACGGCATTATTTGAAGAAGAAAAAAAAACCCAGACACCAAGGTCCCAAATAAACTTCCGTAGATCGAAACGCGTCAGGCCCTCGTAACTCCAAGCATTTTTACAAATTTCAGGTCATTATTCTGGCCGATGAGCAGTTTGCAGCAGTTTAATACTTATATTGTATAATTATCACCTAACACCTGTGACCATATCATTGGTTTGCGTGATTGGTCAGTCTTCTCCAATATCTGACCAATCACAGGCCTGTTCGCTGGTTGGTATCTTACCAACGCGTTTTATGTGTGAATTCCTTTGGGTGCTTTCTCCCCCAACATAGCGAAGAACGAACCAAAAGTAACTTTTACGCCTTCACCGATTTGACATTTGAGTTTAAATTTCACATCTATCGCGGGTTTACGTCATTAGAGAAAATACTTTCCAATCCTAGCTTTATATATTTCCAGCCAAAATTAAATTTGCCAGAAAAACAAATTTCATTTGGTATTTGCATGGTATTTCTCCAAAGAGATAAAAAAAAGAAACATCGACCAGATTTTAATTATAACCACAGTTCAATAAATCCGCAATTAAGTTTTATGGCCCTGACGGAAAATCCGCAGATGTTTTTTTTTTTGATCTTGCAATTTTGTTAAAATGTCCCGGCTTTTGCATTACGTGAATTTGGACCTTATCTAATGTAATCCTCAGACAATCCATTAAAAACCACGGACAGTCGGTTGACATTGTAAATGCATTGGCGCTGTCAAAAGACCTGGCCTAGCATTCCATTATTTTCTGGCCTACGTGACATTTAAATGTTACAGAAAAAAGTAATAAATTACTATATTTTCATTCTTATTTTCGTTTTTTTTTCTCTAATTGATTCATTTCTTTTCCTCTTTTTTTTTCTCTCGCTCCGCTATAGCTGAAGGTTTTCAACAGAACTCGATAAAAAGAAGGGTTAATTTGACCTTGAAGGTGATATTTTATATAGCCCATGCGGAAGGGTTTTGGTTTTAAGGGAACGAGTACATTAATAGCTTTTAGGTAAAATTTTGTGCAGATAAGTGCTCGTTTTGGGTAAGATAATAATGGCGATAGATCTATGCACTTTGTGTGTGCTATGTGTATGCATTTATGTATGGTCATACAAATGTATAAGGATGAGCAGACATATTTCTGTGCCATCGTACACGCTCTGTTTATAGGTTATCAGGACACGGGCTTAAGATAAGACACTTGCAACCGATTTCACCAAACCCATCGTAACTTACGATCAATCGTAGGAGTTATGGTGTATTGCAGCTCCACGTAGGTTACGATGTGTTATGCTTCGTAAACCGAGTTACGATCGATCGTAGGCTTCGTGAAATCGACTTGCCTGGTGTCACAAGATTGAGTACAACGCCATAGTGTGACATTATAAATAACCAGCTACATACACACATTCTCATTTTTGGCTTGCCAGGGAACCCAGGGATTCGGAACATCACACAGCCTTGCTTGACATACCATCTGTTGACTTTCCTTTGTTTTCATGTACTGCGACAAATATTGTTAAAAGCATTGGTATTATTCTTAACTGTATCATCATGTTTTTACATAGTGGAATTTGAACCGAAAACTCTTTTAATGACAAGCTTCAATTTGTCACTACGACACATTGAAGATTGCTCCATTTTGGACAAAACCCTCATTTTGTATTTCGTGGAAACATTCTGTGGACGTGTGTAAATCCACACAACGTGTTGGGAGTCTGTATTACGTGGACGTCCTTAAAGGTAAAATACATGATTGATAAAGGTCACAGAACAACACTGACACTTTGTCTGATCAAATATGTACATGAAATAATAAGCCTGTGAAAATCTGAGCTCAATCGGACATCTGAGTCACGAGAAAATAGCGAAAACCCGACTCAGTTTTTCTTATAAACATAAAGAATGGTTTTGATCTTTCCCCGAGATCAAAACTGTTTTCGGTCTTTGTTTTACAGATTTCTGGATAAACACACCATTTAGTGCGAAATTATTCACGTTTCTACAAGCACCATCTTCATACCCTGAAAGTTATGTCAATCTGTGAACATTTCTGTTTGGGTATATGTCACCAGTGTTATATTGTACCTTTAAGTCAGTGCGTGTATAAGGTTTTGACACTCTGGACCGCCTCAAGTCTCAGTCCATGAAACGATATAAAAAAAGAAAGAAATAGATTTCAATCCGATTCTGTCTTGAATAAACTGCTGTCAGACTCCTTTGAGCTTTCTACAAGCAAGGGTGATAATATCTCTACTGTTATTTTGGGAAATTGAAAAGATAAACTCACACGGACGTGATTTCATCATTCCATCCTCCCGCGAAGGCACTATATCTGGCATATGAATTTGATATCATCATAAACGGTTCATCAATTCGTGATGTATGACTGTTAAATTCAATTACTTCAAGGAATTCTGCCTCTCGTCATAAAACATTTATGATAAAATGATAAAAATATGTTTTTGACTGTCGTAAAAAATAAAAAAATCACATCACATCCGCCAGCCGTGTCTCGTCCATATACGAGTCATTACCCAAAGATGTGCATGCATGATTTGATCGAGTATGGCGTCCTATCGGGGTATTTCATGTTGTAGCAATTGAAGATGCACGGTTTGGATCTGCGCTTGTCATTCTGATGGTAGCTATAGCAGAGACTCAAATGCTTCGAGGGAAAGGAATGATGATTCTGAGTATGCCCATGGACAGCATCGACGGCCGTTGATGGGGTCCAGGCTGGCGCCCCACCGCTTAGAATGCGTTGGACGGCAAGGTTATGGGCCCCAAATGTTCCATTTGGTATAAAAAAGACATCAGAGACTCAACGCGGTCTTCACGCCATGTAGCCTTCGCCCTCCCCTTTCCTCCTACTTTAAGGCTCATCAACATCTGTGGAAGATACAGAGTTTCCGTCTCGGCATCGGGGCTAGAGCATCAGATGCGCTGGCGGCAGCCTGCCACGATAAGACGGAGGGCACGAGTGGGGGCAGACCGGCTCCGGTCCTCATCAGAAGCGAAGAGACGAGAATAGAACAGCCTAGATATCAAAGCGATTTACCAAGTCCTATTTGGCCTCCAAATTTCCACAAAGGCAATCGACTTGACCCAGAAACCTTTATATGGTCATAGATCCGCAAACGAGTAATTTTTATAATCACATAACCAGAAACACTTAACTAAATTGGGCGAGGTATTAAATGCCAAATAAATATTTTTGTCAGAGCTCGAGCGTCACCTTAAGTAAATTGAAGTTCTGTAGACAGGAAAATGGCCTTGGGTAAAGTGTTCCGCGTTACAAAATGATTAATAGAAATGAATAAACACGTTATCATTCATTCTATGCAATGCCCGTTCATGCACAGGCCTATGGGGACTGCCAAGATCTAGTGAAGGCTCTCCACGTAAGGGGAATTCAAAACAAAACGTCCACGGAAGTAACATTCAGTGGACGTCGCACACATCGACACAGAGTTAATAATGTATATTATAGGTGATCGACAATATTGAACTTCCTAGAGTGTCGAACGGAATTTGTCTACCCAATGTGCATCTGGGTTCGTTCTCAAAGCTCGGCTCCGGCTCAGGCTCCGGCTCAGGCTCCGGCTTCGTCTTTGTATTCCAAAATATTTGTATTTGTATTTTCTGAAAATATAGGTTGTGGTTTTCCATTGGAGCCGAAGCTCTGTTTTCTTTCTCAAACTAGAGAATCTACTTCCGAGCCGCAGTCGGCAAAGTCTCCATTTCCATACCCGTAAATTTCAAAATGGATTCACGAAATGGAGCCAGAGCCGGAGCCGAGCTTTGAGAAAGGCCCCTGGAAAGGATCCGCGCATTGTGATTGGCCAATGCATTTTAAACTCTTGCAGGCGCACTATTGTGAATCAACCGTTATCAATAGCGATATCGATAATTGAAAAAAAAATACTTCCTTCTCCCGGAAACTGATGTAAAAAACTGATAAAATTCCGTTGTCATCTGGCACAATAATTCCGACATTGCTTGTCATAACATTCCATGAAGCTAAAAAATGACATCGCGTGGGAAATAAAAGACTAGTTCGCATCTGAAATGAATAGACGAGAGCACTTAAGACTTAAACCCACTTTTCATTTACCTAGCTATATCATAACCGCTTGGGATGACTGGATGCAAGGGAAGCCATCAACCAGCTGCCCGTTAAAGCAGCCCACCTGGGTCACCCACTGAGTCCAAGAATCGATATTTAATCATGCTACACTGCCTTGTTAGATCTGACCGACACCATTTTTTCCCGAGCCCCTCATCTCTCTGAAAAAAGACAAATGTCTCACTCGGGAATTGCGATTTATTTGCTTTGGCGGTTTTTTGATACCTTCCTCACAAGATGACGCTATTTGAACGGAACATCTGCACGATCTTATGGGAGACTGATCCTCCGAAAATAAATTCCCTTTCGTGCTCAGGCCGCGTGGTCTGTGGGGAATGCTCCCCTCCACCGAGTGCTGTGAAACTCGCTCTGATTGAACTATACGGCGCCTGTCTTTTTTGTTTTTATACCAGAGCGTGTGGTCCAATGGGATGCCGTGTTTGATGGCTATTGATCCGGGACGCGCAGTGGCTATGCACTTATTCAATTACTTTCAGTTTTAGGTTGATGTATTCGTTATCTTATTCAAATTTGGCAAAATAGATAATCGTCATCGTGCACAACCAGTATTAAACCACGAAATATGACAAAACAACGGATTATTGTTATATACAGACCCGGTTTTCATTTCATCACAATGATTAGTTACGTGACAAAGAGCTTGCGTGCACACAGCCGTCACCGGTTTTACGAAGCTGAAAACGGATGCTCGAGCATTAGTGAGTTCAGAATTTTGCTACATCGGCAAGACTTGCAATTACGCCTATCAATTTTGAGGATTTCCTTTTAGCCTCCCCCCCCACTCTCCAACTCTCTTTCATTTTCCTTTGATGAGCATTAAAGAATTTCCCAGTAAGCTTCAGCATGAGACTCGAGCCAAGGAGTTCCAAGTACACTTCATTCCCACTTCAAGATAGATTAATAGAAAACTGGATTGTCCTGTTCCATATACCTCCTTCAAAATCGAATAGAAACCGATTCATATCTTAAAGAGCGCACACTGTTATTGCACCTATGTTATGATCTAATCAAATAGTTGTAAATACGTTGGCAAGAAGCCAGTCTCATCCAGCGTCTGGGCTCTTAAGAACCCAGCTGGTCAGGGCTCTTAATGTGATAAACACGTCCATCCACCCAGCCTAACAGTCTTCCTAACTGCCTTTTATGAGCCACTTGGCAATCGGTCCATGTTTTAAATGCGTTACTGTCGAAACGTTGGACACGTTTCAACGCTGAAACTTTTTCTTGAAATAGATTGGCAGAATGGATTTTACCCATTGCACGTTTAGCGTTTCGTGCATACTGCAGGCTTTCGTGGAGACCAAATAAAACAAAAAGTGACACTCTATTAAAACGCATAACCGAACAATAATATGAATTTCACTCAAACTGGTAGAACCTTTCTAATGAGACACGGTAGGCCTTATAAGTTTTCAAATTTTGTTTGCTTGGGCTCTTTGTGACTACTGAAACTACCGTACCTTTACAAATATTGGTTTGGAATAATTAACAACTTGATGATATTGCCCAAGAAATGTTAATACTGCAGAGAGTGGATGTCTCTATCATGCTGAGTGAACAGGATTCGTCTTGTTCTTCAAATTTCTCTTTCATTTGAGTTCACGTATTATGCTTGCCAAATGATTGACAACAGTGGCCATCTTAGGTGTGATTTTTGTTTGATAAATTTGGGCGGTCACCTTTAGGGGGGATTTGCAGATCACACTCTAGTATTAACTTCCATTGTCACTCAAGTGTAATGACAGCAAAATTGACTTTTCCAGACAATCAGTAATTGCTCGGTGTTGCATGAATGGATTGCTTTGAAGTTGGGGTCAGAACATGCCCACAGGAGATGCTGAATGCAGGGGCGGATCCCTGTTCTTCCGGGGGCGTGCATGTCTTAGCTTTATGGCGGGCCACAAAACTGGCAAACTAAATAGCGACGGATGCATTTCGTGGCTATCCCAAAACTATAAACCGGTTACGGTTGGCCTGACGTGAACTCCCCTGTTATCGTTGTCACCCCTCTTTTTCTTCTCTTTTTGAGTCTCTTCCCCTCTCTTTACGTGCGGTTCTTTTTTTCTTCTTTTTTTTTTTGGGAGGGGGGGGGGGGGGTACGCCCCCACCACACCCCCAGGGCCCTGAATGAACTAGACAAGAATGGAATAGCTGAACACTTTTTTCTCTCCATATTTTTTGTCAATGGGTATCGTTTATTTGTGACACACTACATAATACATTGGAATCGCTGTGTACTCGTCTTGGTTTTGAATTATATTCCTTGCTATTTAAATTTAGTTCATCTATTCAAACGGCCTTTGTGCGTGATCTCTGAGCACGGCGCCCAATCGACGTATGGAATCAGGAAGGTGATGGCCTCACGTGGGATCAGAATTCATTTTGCCACATGGAAATCAATATTAGAGGCCTGCTATTGGCAGTAATAAGCAAGCGTTTCAGCAAGTATCCTGACCATATGGTCAAACTCTTGATAACCCACATAAAATAGGATATTGACCTCATTGTTTACAATTTGTTGTTTATTTATTTACCTTGGTACGGACCTCAATGGTTCAATACTACACCAACACTTTAATTCAGAAGACGAATCTTTCGTTTTTTGCACCCGTTCCTCTCCCATCGACCTAGGGAGGTACATGACCCCGTTGGTCGTAAAGCACTGTCTTTTTTGTTATAAATATCCTGTCAACGCGACCGATGCCTTGCACAAACGCTTTCCTCTGTGGGCGGGGAGCAGATGCAAGGAGACGGGTATGGATTACAGACCAGAGACCATGCACGGAAGTCACAGAGAAGCCGATGTTAATCAATTACGGAGAACAAATTAGCTCCCACTCTTCCCCATCCAAAAGGGCTGGTCAACACAGGATCCCACTACAATCAATTTTGTCAATCATTTCCCAGAGTTTCACGAAAAACTAAATTATGAAGAAAAGTGTTTTTAAAAAAGTGACCTGACACATGGGTAAAAAAAAACGGTATGGTCAGTCGCCAGTTTGTCTAATGCGTACAGATGGTTAATAGTGAGGGCACATCATTAATAATATGTGTATTGGTGAAACTAAAGGTAAACACTAATGCAATTTATGGGCTCTGGTTAATTAACAGCTGTGTCGGTACTGGCATTATAATTTGTATAAAGTGTGTAGGGTTTGTGCATCGATGTCATTCGCTGCCATCTTTGGTTGTAATACAATGAAAAACAGGGTACGCGCGGAGCGCAAGGAGATTTGCCAATAGGGCTCCTTCCTTTGACCTCCTGCAGAGGGCGCACTACTGAAATTACGTCATTTCTATTAGCAAACTCTAAATGTTGGAATGGCTATCTTTAGTAGCTTCCCTACATGCCGGCAGGAACGGGAGTGTGCATAAACGGTATAATGATAGTACCCCTGGAAATTTAAACAGAGACAAAACCAGTTTCGCCGGAAAACGTGTCCTCCTGTATACACCTTAGTTTCTGACCTCATTTTTACAGGTAGATCGGTAGGTCTATTACACCAGGCGTCGATGTCATGAAGCCCTACGATCCATCGTAACTCGAGTTACGAAGGATAACCCATCGTATCCTATGCAGGGCTGCAATGCATTACGAGTCCCATACGATTGGTATTTAGTTAAGAATGAGTTTGGTAAAATCGATCCTAGACGATTCATTATCATTCCGGCCTTACACACACTAATGGAGGTGCATGTTAGTATCTTCATTAATCCCGCTCCGCCCCCCTTGTTGACATCTTCTTGAAGCCAAGGCTTAAAAACGAGGGCTAAATGGCCATTATTTACATTAATAACAAAACGACCACTTTTTGCAAAATGAAAACCTCCTCCGCGTCCGACCCATATTAAAAAAAATAACGCACCAACTGTACAGTAAGTATCATTCCCTGTGTCTCCGGTTGCAACAGACTGAAGTATGACTGATTCATTTTAGATCAGTTATTAATATAGCATTAGAAATTGAGCGATGGTCAGGTACAGGGTGTGTACTTCATATCTGCTGTTTATATAATATGGGGAGCTGAAAATGGCCTGCACTATTGCCCAGTATCTTGTGATTGTTTCAAACACTATGTGGCGTATGAGTCTTATTACGAGAACTACCTCATAATTACAGGGGCTTGGACAAGTGGGGCGGCATCGTCATTAAGCTGAGGTGGTCACATTTGTTTTGCAGAGCCGGAATACCTGGGGCCAATTTCATGAAACTGTTAAGCAAAAACATTTGCTTAGCACAAAAATGTCTCGCCCAATAAAAAAACAAACCACCATTGAAAATTCCATTTGATATTCATAGTCAGCGAACAACAGCCAAAGAACAATCACAGGTGATACACAACACGTGGAAATTTGGTTGTTAACCCTGCTTTTATTAAGACAGAAATGTCATGCTTAGCAAATTTCCGTGCATGCTAAGCAGCTCTATGAAATTGGTCCCTGGTGAGAATAGAGTTTCAGTTCAACTGCCTGATAATCACGACCGTACGCGCGTACGACGTGTTTCCGAACTTGTCCCTCACGCGTGTTTGTATGAAGTTCCAATGAATAACGTTTACAGTGCCAACGCGAAGCCATATTTCTAATTTATGTTCTTAAGTTTTTAATAGACAGATCCATTAAGACTATGATGACAGTTGTGTCTTATGTCCGACACGAATTCACTTAAATCCGACAAGTGTACGCGCGCGTATGGAGCTCGCGACTGGAATATGTAATGGGACATTGGAGATGAATGCGTACTCATTGCTCATGTATGCAGTGGGAGGGGCTTACTGGATCGGTCTATTTCTTAACGTAACTTAGGCCTAGGCTACGCGCCGTTCCACTGCCGTGCCGAACTCAAATAATTATACATTTTCAAGTTTGGCGCAGCAAAAGCACGGCGTTTAGCGTGAATGTGGCTCGGCAAATTGAGTTCGGCACGGCAAGCTCTTTGGCTCGAAAAGGGTCTGCCGTGCTATCGGTATTCGGAACGGCAGTGGCGCGACACTTTCAATTAAGCTCGGCGTTTAGCGCAACTGCCGTCCTGCTATTGCTGCTCTCGTTTTATTAAAGTTCGGCACCCCCTCCCCTCCGATCTTCATAACTTTATGCTTTTTGCCATCATTCTGTAGTTTCATATTTCTAGTTTCAGGTTTATGGAAATTCCTCGAACAAAATTAATGAAAAATGAAATGAAAGATCGGTTTGCCGTATTAGGTCCCGACACCTCCCCGGGTCTCAAAACGGAGAGGGATATAAATCCAGGCAATAAATGCTTAGCTTTGATATAAAACCCCGGCCCCTTCACCCGGCGCTTGACACGGGAGACCCTCAAGCAACAAAGACTGAGAACGGACCGTCCAAATTACAATCTTTCCCGCCCAATCTTATCCGTCGATCTTGCCCAAGGTGTAACGTACCGTCCTCGGAGCATGTTTGTTGTTTTCGTTTTGTTTTTGTTTTTTAATTTAGTTGGATTGTCAAATTGGAGGACATGAACTGTACACTGAAAATGAAACCACTTCTTTAATTTCGTTTCAATATCTTTTTATCGTTTCTGTCATTCGAAACAAAATTGGTTATTCAACACGCTTTTTACAATGCCAAAATTATGTTCAATATGCGAATAGAAAAGTACCAACGACACAGCTAATGTTTTTAAATTACGTCTTCTTGGCTCCGCTCGCAACCTTTTTTTCGGATTACTCAAGCAATTAAAATGTTGCAGGCTATTAACATTTCTATCAGTTGGGTTAAAATTTGACAGGCTCACATTCTAGCGAACGAATTTGGGGGTAATGGCGCGTGCATAAGTATGACATTATGGTCGAACACAGAGTCACTCTTGTTGTCCTATGCTTGCCACACGAAGCAATTTTGTACAGGCAATTTAGAGGCAACCGTCTTACGTGTACTGCTAGCTACACCACATGCAAAATACATTTTACGGGCAGTTTCTATCCCTAGAGAAAGCTATATGCAGATTTAAAGAGGAATGTTATTTCCTCGCCTGGCACGTGTGAAACATGGGGTCCATTTCACGAAGCCCTGCGATCGATCGTATCTGGAGTTACGATGGATAACTCATCGTAGGGGGCGGCCTTGCCTACGTAGGGTTGCAATGCATCATAAGTCCTACGATTGATAGTAAGTTGCGATGAGTTTGGTGAAATCGACCCATGGGCCGTTAGGAGAGAATAAAAAAATATCTAGGAATATTTTGACAATATGTAACTCAGAAATAACATTGCACGCACGAGAAAGACATAAATAGGCATTGACAGAAACAAACAAGAAAAGAATATTGTGAGGTGACAAGGAATGACGTCACACTAATACCGTAACGAGTGTGCAGCCTCTCTTGTTTTAAATGAGGGAATTCTT
Source organism: Astropecten irregularis (assembly GCA_963971285.1). NCBI lineage: Eukaryota > Metazoa > Echinodermata > Asteroidea > Paxillosida > Astropectinidae > Astropecten > Astropecten irregularis. Next base: position 13,350,175 of record OZ020253.1, read on the forward strand.
TTCACCGATTACTCACAAAGATATTGCATTCTATATTATGTAATACTGCCGTAGTATTACGTGTTTAGAGGTTCTCTGCAAGAGAAATATTATGGCTTGAACGTGTGCCAAAAAAAACCCCAGCGGTTTATAGGGCCTGTGATTTTACCCACTTCCACAACTGTTTCAGGGCTAACAGTTTTGGGTTTGTGTGCTAATTAGAATTTCCATATTCATGAGCAACCCAATTGAATTATGCACAAAAAGCTAGGGTTGTTTCTATACATTTTCTGACTGACCTTTTCCTCCTCGATAGTTTTTTTGCCAAATATGTTCCTTTCACTCAACTGGTGGTATCATTTGTTTTGCCAAACCATTTCTGTAGGTCAAGTTTGCCCTTTCAAATTTTATGTTTTTTCTTTTATTATATTTTTGGTTTTTTGGTTCCCTACATGAGTATATGCATGAAAATCCCACATTTTGTAAAGCCATTCAAAGAAAAACCAAATGCTAGTTTGAAACAAAAAAATAAGACTTGCCATTCATTTTCTGTCAGTAAATTCTCAGTATGAAGACAATAAAATAACCTGACTGAAAAAGCACATCAGCCCTTAATAATAGTCAGTGAATACTGCGAGACGTGGGTACGGTTGTGTGACAGTGTATCGACGTTACCCAACAGTAAATTGCACATTTAATCAAGAAGATATACTGGAAGGCGTGAACGAAGAGCTATGCGAAAGCACATTAAAGTGGAATATAATGAGGCATGAGCATTACATTCAAATCATTTCACAACCTGGTGGAATGACCAATCGATTAAAGGTATAGAATCACACTTCGGTAGGAAACCAAAACAGAAATCTTCACAGATTTGCCTGTAACTTACAGGGTATAAAGATGGTGACGATAGAAACACACCGTATGCTGCATTTATCGAGAAAAAAAAGTAAAACCATCGACCACAAAACAATTTTGATCTTTTAAAGATAAACAATAACAGTAATATTTTTTTTGAAAATACTGTGGGTGGTTTTCACTGTTTTCTCGAAAAGTGGGTACTGTATTGGGAGTGAAAATTTCACAAGTGACCGTTACGGTATCGTCTTTGATATTTCTGCCCATGAATCTGCATTTCTTTTGACAAAAACCAAAGTATGATACTACCTTTAAGGTCATGTAAGGTGATAGGTGACTTTAAATTGAGAGATGGCACAAGAATTTGGGGGGTTTACTATGTCGTTATAGGACTATGTCGTCTCATAGTGACTGAACCAAAAAATGATGTACGAAAACTGATGTCGAGTCCATCTGGTTGTATGAACCAGCTGCACACAACAACTACTTAATTTATAGAAATGATGCTACCTCAAAATCCTACCTACTGACTTGTGATATCCATTACGAATAGCCTAAAATCTCTTCCCAAAATGGTGTATGCCTAATTTGTTATAAGTGCACCCATTGGGGCATTTTCCACTCATACAACATCATAGTTTTAAGCTCGAAGCTTCGGACATCTCAATAAATCATTGATTTATTTTGAATGATCGTATTCCAGGGCTCGATTTCTCTAAAGGCTAAGACAGATCGTAAGCAAAGTGTGATGCACAATACTAATTACTATAGAAACAGGAACAACTCATGTACAAGATGAATCGTAAATCTTTGTGAAATCAACTGCTGGAACATTAAAAAAAATGGAAAACAAAAATGATAATGATAATGTGATGCGTATGCATTTTCTATCAAAATACGAGTAAAAACGCCAAGACATTAGCGCTGCATACGTTTTGATCATTAAAGGTAGTATCATACTTTGGTAAGAAACCAAAAAAAGAAATGTTCACAGATTTACCTATAACTAACAGGGTATGAAGATGGCGGTGGTAAAAACATACCGTTAAAATTTTTCCGCCTGAAATGGTGTATTTATCCAGAAATTAGTAACACAACGACCAAAAATCTTTTTGATCTTTTATTAAGATCAAACATAAAAGAGAAAGGACTTAAAAAATACTGTAGCTGTTTTTCACTGTTTTCGCAAAAAGTGGGCACCGTATGTGACTGAAATTTTCACAGATGATTGTTACTGTGTATTCCTTCCTATGTTTGTCCTTGATTCTGTATTTCTTTGATACAAACCAAAGTATGATACTACCTTTAAACAGAATCCAAGGGAAAATGTTTACAAGTAATTCATTCTTTTCAAACTTACCTTCTAATCTCTCCTATAGGAAGGTCGTTGACGGCCCGTTGGTAATTTCTTTGACACTTGGTTATTGTTCGATTCGTAGGGATTTGTAACATTATTTACACTTGGGGATCACTCCGTCATCCCCCTATCGTTTCCACTGATCCCCAGGCCAGACCGCTGCTATTTTTAAGCTGGAGAGATAGAAAAAAATGGCATTATTTCTCACCAAACGTTGATCCAAACCAACAGTCTGTGGCAAAAACGAAAATGAACCGTAAGACGGCCCTCATGCATGTGTTACTGACATAGAGTGTTGTGTGGAGCGTATGTGCTGTGTATACGCAATGGGCATCTGACATCGTGGGTATATAACAAAATGGAGCGCTGTGATTGGTGAATGCGATCTGCTCGTAAAATGCGCGGGACCCGTTTGCGAGCACGCGGTCACGTGTTTTATCCACGGACGCACGTACGTGTGGGGCTTTGGGCAGAAGAAAATCCGCTGTGCTTATATACCAAGGACGCCGAATCGATCTTGTAAATCTATAGTTGCTCAAATTTGTCATTCGAGTCGAGCCCCTTTTCTGAGTTTGCGTAACCATGTAGGAATTTTTGACGTTCGCTGAAATTTTCCATGCACATAAAAGAAAGAAAGAGAAAAATCGATGTTGATATTTGATTGTCATGTACTTTGGCGCTTCGCTTTACGCGCCATTAATGAGATTAACACTGAGGCCTTGGATGCCTAGCATTGTGGTGCAGATCAATAGGGAATGTGTTTTGTGCTGGGGAAGAATTGATATTATTATGTCTTAGAATACATTACAGGCTTTCTTCTCCCTGAAATCTTCGCACAAAAAAACATCACAGGTAAATACATTGGCATATGATGCGCAGCGTATTATATTATTGCTTTACAATGAAGACCAGCATATGAACAGACGGCTAATCTGTAACCGGATTACTGCTGCCTTTTCTTGGTACCGAAGAAAAGAGAGAGCACAGAAATAAATGATTTGGGGTGGAATTCAGTTTTTGAAAGGCCTGGGATTATTGGGGTTTTTCCAACGTTATTCTGTAGGCTGCAAGTTCGCGTGAAGATTATTGGCTAGTTGATGAGTAGGCATGTGAGCATTGGATGGAAGGTCTCCAGTCAACTTCACAGTGTCACTTTATCCTACTTGAAAACCAAAGAGATTTCAGGTAGGAGATGTCTCCCTCTTGGGCCTCTCCTCCACGTTCCTCGGAATTGTTTTCGTGGATAGGTCAACGACCCGTTGGCGAAGTTAATGTCACCCACAAAGAAATGCACAGTGGGGCTTAAGATCTTTAAAGTCTCCACATAAATGCATGTGTTATGTTCAGCGTATCTGCTTTAAAGGTAGTATTATACTTTGGTAGCATACCGAAACAGAAATCATCACAGATTTACCTATAACGTATAGGATATAAAATATGGTGATGGTAGAAACATACCGTAAAAGATTGTTTGCCTGAAATGCTGTATTTATCCACAAAAGAGTAAAACCAGTGACGAATTTTTTTTTTGATCTTTTAAAGATAAAAAAGAGAAAAGACTTAAGAAATACTGTGGCTGTTTTTCACTGTTTTCTCAAAAAGTTGGCACCGTATGGAACGGCAATGTTCACAGATGACTGTTATTGTATCTTCATTGATGTTTTTGCTCATGGATCTGTGTTTCCTTGTCAAAAACCAAAGTATGATATTACCTTTAAAGTACAACAGTACAACAGTCATGGTAGTGGTACAGATGTTAATTCCTGGCGTTTTAAGGAAGAAAATTAGAGAAACCATTTCAATGTATTTTGTTCATGAGACATTCGCCTTTCACCTCAGGTCATTGGGCTTGCATTTTAACTGAAATCGCCAGTAAATGTTTACCGTGTATAAGACCACCGTAAAGGTACCCTGCACTGGTGTAATTGTGCCGAAATCTGAAGTGACTGACATACATTTTGGAACCAAGACATTTTGTGGAAGTCTCATTTTGATTTATGTGGCTTTATTTCAGGATGCGATCTACGTTGAAGAGGCCATAAATTGGAAACCAAACGACCAACAAGAAACCATACTTGAAACGTGTAATTGAGACGTTTGTCTCTCTTCGTGTCATCCATAGCTGAGCTATTTTTGTGACATTTGTGTATCCGTCGATTTCAACAGCCGTTTGTTTCAATTTTGAAATATGTTGGTATGTTTTATGCCGATTAATCGTAATCTGATATCTTTGTCTCGAGAAGGCCACGATCGTTCTCTCCGATTGTGCTTAAGGTACATCACATGCATGCATGGCATGTAGCTAGCCTGTATTTTAAAGATATAGTACAGGATTGGTAACATAACCAGACAGCCATCTTCACAGAATTCCGTATAACTTCTATAACTTCTATTTTCTCGGGACTCAGATGTCAGATTGAGCTCAATTTTGTAAAGGTGTGTTATTTTACGTTCATGTTGAATTAGACAAAGTGTGAGTGTTGTTCTGTGGCCCGTTTTCCAATCATGTATTAGTATGCATTTACACCTTTAAGAGACAGCGCAAAAAAACCCGATGATGTCTTGCGTAAAAAATCAACTGCATTATAAAGGCCTAACCTACTTCAAACGGAATTGAATATGACTAAACACGGTTTGTGTAGCGCTATTTGAACGACATGACAAAGGCAACGACATGGAATTGACATTAATGGAGGCAACTCTTAACAGCTTTATCAAATATCGACAGAATTATCCCCTTGGATCCTGTAATGATAGGCAGAAGATTGCTAGATAGGGCGATACTGAAAGCTTTTCTGACCTATAAAGCCTCTCGTCCTCAACACGGGGAACATTCAATCGAGTGATGCCACGAACGGGAACATTTAAAGTATCATGGCAATAAAGTTAATAAGTATACATTCGTTGAAACGTATGTTTATAAATGAATTTGCTGTCTAACCTGTGTTATAAAGCCTCTAGATTTACCTGGCTAAGTTGATAACATGTTCTCCCACAAGCAAATAGGTCACGGGCATGTATACCAAACTATATCCTGCACTATATTTTTGTCATCCTTGAACGCTGTCAAATTCAAATGACGCGGCACCGATGAAAGAATCTTTCCACAACAATCAACTCGACAGAGAAATGTATCTCTTTTCTCTGGAGGAGAGTATCCTTGTCGGGATGACATTTTGATTGAAAGACGAGGTCTCGGTATTATTGAGAATTGATTCGAGCAAAATGGAAATTGCTATGTCACAAGAATGATTGTTATGGGGAAATTGAAAACGCTCGCAGAGTACCCCACTTTTGGCTATATGCACTGAAGTGCTCGACTTGCAACTGTTATGTTTAACATCAATCAAAATGTTACACAATCAAACGTGCAGCACACCCCAAAAGCAAGCAAATGAACAAACATTTTATACCGACAAATAAGACAAACATGTTCATCATATTTCCAAATGATTACTTTATTTTATCAAAGTGTCTTCGGAAAATGACACATTATAAAGAAAAGGGAAAACTAAAGATTTACAAATAAAAGGTTTGTGAGGAGAAATAACTTCAAGTTTCCGTAAGAAGAGACGAGTAGACCAGTCACTTCTGTGGGTGCGATAAACCAGAAGGATGAATGGCTTGTCGAAAGGTGAAAAGGATTATCGACTTGAGTACTAATAATACAAACAAGTAAACAAACAATAAAAAAAACAAAGACAATAAGCACGTAAATAAACTACCAAACAAACAGGCCAACAAATCAAACAATGAAAGAATATAATCATACAAACAGCAAGCAAATAAAGAAAACAAACATGTAAACAAACAATAAAACAAACAGACTGATCAAATAAAAACAAATTGAACACAGGATATAAACAAGTAAACAAACAAACAAAAAAATAAAACAAATAACCCCACGCGTGGAAAAAGCCCTGCAACTGTAGAAGGTATAATAATCATCACAGAAAAGTACGTTGTGAAAGATGGAAAGACGTTGTGAAAAAAAAACGCAAAAAAAAAAAAAACAGCAAAAACAAATCCGCAGTTAATGATGACCAACTTCCGAATACTCGGCAGTCCTTCTTACGATCTCTCCCCTGTAGTCAGGGATGATTTATTTTCCTGGTTTTTACCTTTTAGACTCTACAGTTTAAAATGAATAAATGCATAAACTGGTTGGATGTTCTTCAATCTCACCGGAAAAAAATGGATGTGGGCCTACCTATGAATACCATTAAATTGTAATGCAATTTCCCAGAGTTTACCTCCTACATAGGCCTACTGCCTTAAAGGTATATCACACTGCATCACCGGTCTCTATTTTTATTCCAACCAACTAGTTTTCAGTATAATATGCCAACGGTGAACATGTCGTAAAACAAACCTGTGTTAATTTAATCAAAATCGCTGTTCACGTTTTTGACAAAACAGTGAATAATTTACGGCCAAGTCGGCTTTTTTTATCACTTTGTCTTTATATACGTTTTAGTTGTGTCAAATTACGATTGCTGAAATCAGTTCAACCGAACGCCTTTATGGGGCTCTTCAGTCGCAATTTGCTCCAATGACGAAAAGATTTAAGCGGGAAAAAAAATTCACAAGAGGAATGATATCAATATCTGACTGCTTCAAAAGCGAGATTTCACACTGAATCTGAAAGGCCCTTATACATCAATCCCGTATATACTGTACATACTGTAACCGTACAATAGTATAAGTATTCGCAATTGGCACAGCAAGCGATCGGTTTTGTAGTGTTAAGTGGGGTTGTGTTCGTCTAAATTACCTCTTTCAAGAGTGTATGTTTAGAATTTCATCTTTCATAAAAAAAACCCACCCGATCACCGATCACCAGCTACAGTACTCCGGGTCTACTTCATGTACATCGACAGGCCAGCCGCCCTCGCCCGCCGGCCGACATTCGATACATCGAAGAGCGTTCCAATGAATGCTGATATTAATTTTGAATGAATTTAATATTCAACATTTAGCGTGATTCTTAGAATTTATTTTTGTCTTCTTTTTGAATTCATATATCCATCATGATCTGAGCTTTTCATTCATACAAATTAAGTGGCCATCTGTTTTATGAATATTGAAACAGAAATAACGGTTTTCCGTTCATCTTCTTTTCATTCAAATAAAAATTGATCAAATTTTTTTCTTTTAATATGGAAACAAAAGAGCAAGAAAAAGTAACATTTACAAACAAAGAAATTAGTTAATTTCACACTGTGGTGAATAATGTAATATGCGCCCAAGTGTCATGTGTCATGGAAACCATCGCATCTCGCACATGATACGAAACCACACTATACCCTGGCCGTAGTTCTTTCAGTACAGTGACTTCTTGTGGAACTCAAACAAATTCAACGTGTCCCTTTGCCCCCACACAGAACAAAAAAAAAACACACGAAATTAGAAAGTATATAAATATCGTCTAACTCAAGGCATTGTAGACTGCAGACTATGAATAAGGATTAACGGAATGGGATTGTTACTTCTGTATCTATAGGTATCAGTCGGCTTGCTGAGCTGTTCAGGTGACCATAACTATATCAGATCTAGGGATTCTCTTCAAAACAATTCTCGGAGGTAATGCATTATTTTCCATGCGACTTAAAACATCATCCCACACGTACATGTCCATACATTGGGTGACGTGTGTTTAACACTCGGGGCTGTTTCTTCTTTCTTCATGACCGGTTCACGCAGTACGTTAAAGTGCAATGGAAGCAGATTTGGGACAAAACAACAGCTGCAGAAAGTCTGAAATGCTCGGTACAAATGCTCATTACTGACAAGAGACTGTTACGTACGACGCACTTATTAATTATTTCCTTTTCTTATATTTTGTTTCTTATTTTAAGAACTTGCCCCCTCTATAGTCAATGATAGCCAGAGGGTGTTTATAATAGTCCTAAGGGTGTTTATAATAGTCCTAAGGGTATGAAATACATGGAACTTGAGCCCTTGTCACACACGTGACAATAATACAGACGCGCAGTCCCCGGCAGTCGTATCTAGTGATAGAAAATCACATTCACCTTTCAGGCTACACCTGTACCGCATGATTTTCATGGAGATGTTATTTAAAGACGCTGCACGGAAAGATATCTCCCGTGCTTTATACCAAAGTCTCTACTTTTGCAGGCAGGGGATTTGATTGGCTCCAAGTTGCCTCTTCGTGTGACGTCACATCGGAGAGGGGACTGAATTATTTCCTATCATGGTTAAGCAATTCCCTATTAAGCAACACTAATAACATACATGTGCATGGTACACTTAATATACCATTTGGATGGTCTGGACATTCTTACAAACGTATTTTTTTTTTCAGTTTTAACCAAACGAGCATATTCAGAAAAACATGCTTGTTTCTGTAACAATAGAAAATGCATTGTCAAAACATTGCATTACTGTTAAAATAATAGGTTTTGCTGAATAATGATTGTTTGTATAGACAAAGGCTATGCATTGTTCATTGTGGTGATTTGGGGATACTGCGGCTTATACACTGAGCGGCGTATACGGAGAAATGTAACTGCTGCTTTCCACCCTTTGTACTTGAATAGTTTCTACCAAACCCGTGAATATAAAAGTAAAAAAAATATATATATATAATTACGTCACGATGTAAGCTGCCTGCTGTTGCACGTTGGCAATGCTATGCGCTTGTCCCATTTTAACATGCATTTTCGTTTCTGCCATTGCACACACATTTTTGTTTGTTTTACACGTTGTCATGGCATTAAATAACCCGATGGTACATTCCCGTTCTGACTAGAAGCTTGTGAGTATTGTGTCCCTGTCTCTTTCAACAGTTGTTAATGCCTCTCCGCACTTTACCGATGAAGTGCCCAGTTTACCCAATCCCGCAAATTTATCATTACTTCTTTTATTTTTGCCGTGTCAATTTGTTACAGGGGCGCATTAGGTGGCTATGTTTGTCTTTAAACTAGTGCATGCGAAGCACCTTCCGTCCAGTTGCGTTCAAAAGAAGAAGCGTGCCAAGACAAGTGACTGGCTTTCGTATGTTTATATACCTTCGCGAGACGAGTATAATACGCGTTGGGGCATTGCGATCCAGGAAATTCATTAATTGAGTTGTCAGTGGATACACAACTCGTTCGGAGACACGGACTGTCTGATTCTCCTCGTGGATCTATTGACCGTCCCTTGAGTACAAGCTGCCCCGTGCATTAAAGCTGGTTTTTCTTGTATGGCAGCGGGTGTATCGTCCGTTCGGGAGCCGACGCGATTGAAATGTTAAAGGGGCAATGCCTTGCTGTACATGGACCTGATTTCTTGCTCAGTCAACATCGTCTTGATGATCAAAGATATGATAATCACATTAAAGGTAGTATCATACTTTGGTATGAAACCAACACAGAAATGTTCACAGATTTACGTATAACTTACAGGGTATGAAGATGGTGGTGGTAGAAACATACCGTTAACATTTTTTTCCGCCTGAAATGGTGTATTTATCCAGAAATTTGTCAAACAACGACCGAAAATCTGTTTGATTTTTCATGGGGATGGAAGAAACATACAGTTAAAATTTGTCTACCTGAAATGCTGTATTTATCCAGAAAAGAGTAAAACCAAACACAAAAACATTTTTGATCTTAAAAATGGTGAAAAGATTTTTTTTTTAATACTGTGGGTATTTTCCCCCTTTTTTCTCAAATGCGTGTCGCTCGTCACTAATTGTAATTATACTGATGTAATTATTTGTTGTATTTCAATCCGGCTTAAATATGGCGTTTTGCATTTCATGCCGTTGAGTTAACCGTGATGTAAATGGTAATGCTTATTCTGAGTACTTAAGCACCTGTCGTGCAAAAACAGATTTGTTTCGAAATTGATTTTTCAGTAAACCGCGCGATATCTCTTTGAAACGATACCCCCTTCGTCATCCACGGCATGATGCGATTATGATCGAGTGCAACGGGTACCCGGCCCGTGCCGGCCCATCGAGCACGGTGTACATGTACACATACACATCACAATTCTCCATCTCTTCTCCCGATGGAGTTCCCGTAATTGGATTTGTCTGATATGAAAACCGATCGCCTCACAGGTACTATACGGTACAGGCAAAATGAATTAAAACGGTTTCCTAACGACAGTTAATGAGTAATCCCAAAATCTGTAAGCAGTTTTGATTAAAAGGGTTGATTTCCTCTATGTTTTTTGGTCACCGTTTTCAGCCGTTAATGAAAGTTCCGGGTTAAAGTTTTCTTTTTTGATGGTTTAAAGCTTTGATTGCTTTGGTGTTTACCATCGTTAAATACTAATGGATGGATGGGTCTCGTTAACTGTCCTTTTATTTTCCTTTCACGTTTGCAGATGCAATTTCCCGGACTTAAAAAGCTGAATCTCACGTGATGTGTGGTAGAGCAGATGGTTGGAGAGTAAGACAGAGAATCAAGACTTTGGGGTGGAGGCTCCTTTCTCATTATTGGGTATTTAGTGAGCCAGGGTGGTGTTAAGAAAAGCATTTCTGAGTCAGATGGGGGAAGGTGAACCCATTCGATATGACTTCCTGGAGTTACTTCAGCGAGAGTGACTGCGACGAAGGAGTCGCCTGTAATGAATCGTCATCCAGTGTAGTGGACTATGACTCCTACCAGGACTGGACGGTCCTGGGACCGGTCACGGCCGCCTACGGCCTCATCTTCCTGTTGGGTCTGACCGGGAACGCCATGGTCATCTTCGCCGTCCATCGCTGCCGACGCCTCCACACAACCACCAGCTTGCTCCTGGCCAACCTGGCCGTGGCCGATCTTCTCTTGGTGGTACTGCTGATCCCGGCTAAGGTGGTGGTGGAAACGCTGGATGACTGGGTCCTGGGAGAAGCAATGTGTAGGATCATAGCCTTCATCAACGTCGTGTGCCCAACCTGCTCTATATTCACTATGACGGTTATTGCACTGGAAAGGTAAAGTAACCAATACTGTGGAGATATCATACCTCCAGTGTCGCTTTAATTTTATACTGTTCTGATGAAAATGAGTCATTATTTCTCTCGCTTCTTATGAACACAAACATTTTTCATGAATCTTGAAGCAAAACTTCAGTCAAAGCAAAATTTCAAAAAAGTCATGTATGTACTGGTAAGTTGATGACTCAGTAAATGCTGGGAAAAGTAACTGTAAAAAAGGTAAAAAGGTAAAAAAACTGTAAGGTAACTGTATCTTCTCATAGAACAAAGAAAAACAGAGACAGAAGAAAACATTGGATTAGTTGCACAGTTCTTAAGTGGCGCTTGACCCGGCATAACCTCCCCGTGCGTGCCGATGTAACGCTAATATCGACGGCGTCTGGAAGTTACAGCGACGCGGTCAAACTAGTCTTGAGGCGGACTAATTATGGCAGATCTAGGCCAAGGCGTTACGAGCCGCCGGTGGTGCGACTATCCCATGCAACCACCGCAGGCCGTGGATCGATTGCCAGAGTAGTTGAAGAGGGGAGTCGATCCTGTGAGCAAGATGTGAAGCCCGGCAAGACGATCGCAGGCCTAGCTAGGACACCGAAACGTCGAGAATTACATAGTGAAACGTGCGCATAATAACACGCTTAAAGGTCGTATCAAACTTTGGTAAGAAACCCAAACAGAAGTGCTCACAGATTTTCGTATAACTTACAGGGTATGAAGATGGTGGTGGTAGAAACGTTTGAATGATTCCGCCTGAAATGGTGTATTTATTCAGAAATTAGTAAAACAACGACCGTAAATCGTTTTGATCTTTTAAAAGATCAAAAATAAAAGAAAAAAGACTTAAGAAATACTGTGGCTGTTTTTCTCTGTTTTTCTCAAAAAGTGTGCACCGTATGGGACTGCAATTTTAACAGATGACTGTGACTGTATCTGTCTTGTATTTTTGCCCATGAATCTGTACTTCTTTGATAAAAACCAAAGTAAGATATTACCTTTAAAGATGCTCCGGAAGTACGTAGGATGCGTATTATGCCCGGTGCATGGTGGGACAGTTTGCTATGCGATATTCAACACAATCGGCGTGCAATGGTTGTGTAATGATTAAGTTTGTCGGTTATTTCAGTATCATGACAAAAATTGGCTGAAAGAAATTTCCGATTTACTGCTGAAATTGGGCTATTTCCAGGTCTCTGATCAGATTTTATAAAACTACCGTAACTTAAGAATTGCCCTTGATTACGTTAAGTTAGCTTTCTTTTCTTGTCTACATGATTTATTACTTTTTTTCTGTGCGAAAAGTAATCAAATCATGCTATAGCGAAATTTTAAACCGTAGACGTGAAGTTTTTCCGGAGACAGTCGACTTCGGATCCAGGTCGCGCAAAATTACACACAATTTGCTGGGTGTATTTATTCGTCTGGCGGCGGATATTGTATATACGGTGCAAGAGCATGCGTCACCAGCGGCAAAGGCAAATTATACAGCACAAGAATCAAATAAAGGGAAGGGGGTATATTGTAACGCGGTATCAAATACGAATTATCGACACCACAGGGTTCTTGGTTGAACGAGGGGATGTTTGCTTTAGCCCTGTAGCACAGCAAGTCAGTCAAACCCATTCTAACGAGCTTCGAGTAACCGATGGAGTTTGTGGATTTTTATAATTCCTTGCGTGAATCGCAAAGTCTACCTTTGCAAAAGCATTTGAATGTAATGTAGTGATGATGTTTTTCTCATTCTGTAGCCATGCCACACTATAGGGAATTTTTTTTTTTAAGGCAATCGCGTAGCTAGGCCTACAAACTGCAAGCAAGATGAATCCTTTGTTTAATAGCTCAAAGACCTTTTTTTCTCTTTTGCTCATGGCAGTGTATTACTTTCCTCAAAAAATGAAAAAAAATGAACAAAGACAATGTGAAAATGGAATTGAGGTGAACGTTATTTCATTTGGAAGACTGCCTAGGGATGATTGCCTGTAAATTGCTTCGTGTGACATGAGCTTCAAGATGACTCTGGTAACCCTTAGCTTTGTAATGTGCTCTTTTCGCCGTAGGGTAAAACGTACAGGGATGCACCACCGGTCTTATGTCAGTGAACGTTCCCATACCCGTAAAATATGCTTAAGAACGACCAAAAAGGCTTTCATATTCGTCCATACATAATTCCTAATGGTGCATGCATGGTAATGTTCACGTACATTATTTGCACGGCTAGGCCTGCAAGGGTGTTTAAGTATGTATTAAAATGCATACTTTTTTCAGCAGTTTAATACGATTTACAAAATGAATTGCATCGCAAGAGGAAGAAAACAACAGCAGCAAATCCTTTCCCCTGATTAGTGATTTTAGTTTCTGACAAAAACATTATTCAGTATTGTGTTTAGGAGTCGATTTCTCGAAGCGGTACGATAAACTGCAAGTTACGATCGAAGGATTAGCCATCGTGTTCTGCATTGGGCTGCATGCAATGCGTCAGAAGTCCCTAGATTGGTAGTAAGTTACGTGGAGTTTGGTGAAATCGAACCCAGGTTTGGTAACAATAAACTATCCGCCCATGTAGCTTTGGAAAGGTTGGTGGCCAATATGTAATGACTGAAATTTAGATGATATTGTGATAATGAGAAGAATCATAACGACAGATGTACATGTATCTTTAATCGTGTCTTAGTTTTCCTAGGTATCATTCGGCTAATGTTTATTGTACGGGTTTCCTAGCTTCTTTGCCAAATGCATGCCAGAGGTTTTTTTTGTGACTGAAAAATATGAAATCATTACTTTGTCGAAGGACTCATGTGCGATATAATTGACCTCCTGCGTATAATGATCTGCGTTCTAGCTATAGTAATAGCATTCTCCGTGCCAAACAAAAGCAACTGGGAGAAGACTCGTTTCCAATCTCTTTCCAACAATAGGCCAACACACTTACCTGATTGGTGGACTGATGGGCCACTGCCTTTGCTTTTGTAAGAAGCTGCTTTGTTCCACGTGAATAATGATTGTCACTGTGTGCGATTCCCTGTCCTATTAATCAAATCGATGCTTCCACGTTGTTTTGACGCGTTCTATCGTCCGTGCTGTTGTGCAAGGCAAGGGAAGGACCTTTCCATTGAACATGAAGGTGGCTCTCTTTCATTCCAGAACTATACGTTGGTGCTTCTTGCTCGTCTAATGTGTTTGAATCTGTAGATATAAAGAAGAAGAATACGACAGAGTTACGACAATGCTGCAGAGTCACGTTGACTATGGTTGTGCATGAGCTGAAGTTAGAGGCTTGGGTTAGAATTAGTGTTTGAGAAGTTGTTGACGGTTTTTAAAAAGAGGAAAGACCACGGCTTATGGGCCGTGGATAGTACATGTATGTTCCTAGCATCGGACGCTGTCAGCCAGGGCACATAAATGACAATTTATGCGGTACTTAAGATGTTCGGGCACTTTTATTTTATTTTTTCGAAAAGAACTTCATTCTCAATGGTACACTAAAAGGAGAAGCAATTTCTTTTATATCACATGTTATTGATTTAATTGCCATTGCTCGGTGGGCGATAGGTATTTTCGGCCAAGTTATTAAATAAGAGGATGCACGTAAAATGTAACCGTTTCGTCTAATGAGCAATTCACACAATTTAAATCTATTTTCAACGTCAGGTGGGCCAATACATTCTGTGTTACACAGTGTAATAGTTAAACAGTATGCCAATATGACACGTTTTAGAATGGAAATGATAGCCGGTCTATTGTGCTGTACAATCTTACATTATTGGTATTACACGTTAAACCACACAACTGGAAGCCATTACAGGGAAACTTGTTTATTTAAAGGTTTTTTAATAAGTGCCTGGACAATGTCCAAATTTTTGGCCTTTCTCAAAGCTCGACTCCGCCTCCATTTCGTAAATCCATTTTTAAAATTGCAGGTATCAAAATAGAGGCTTTTTGCTGCAGTTAGAAAGTAGAATTGTCTGGTCACAAGTTGAAAAGGACAACATAGCTTTAGCTTCAATTGGAAACCACAACCTATTATTTGCAGCGTATGAAAACAGAGACGAAGCCGGAACCGGAGCCGGAGCCGGAACCGGAGCCGGAGCCGGAGCCGGAGCCGAGTAGTTTGAGAAAGGTCCCCAAGTTAATTCTCCCTGTTTCTGCCAATCACTCTGACGTCATCTCAAAGTGGCGCCCTCTATTGTCCTAAATGTTTTAGATCAAGCAACGGTTCTAGGCGCCGCCACGCAGAGAATGCTTCGTTGGAAAGTATGTGTAGTCATCCTTCGTGTCACGTTAAAAATACGCGTCAAATTTTGCCTGAGTGATTTAGCCCAGGGCGGGTCATAGATCGCCGCGTGCCATCGAGGGCCGCTGGGACTTACGCTCAAGTTTTCAGTGTGTTGGCTAGGCCTGGCAAATCTTAGCACATGTATTCCTTTCTCTGAGCCAATTCCAGGGACTTCAGATTTCAGACAGCACCGTGATACGAACCCTTCAAAGTGACATGCACTAGATATAACGATTCTGGTACGGATTAACCCCACCCCTCCCCCTCTCCCCCAATTAAACCAAAAGGTATTATACTTCCTAACAAAAAAAATGTTTTACATGGTTTTCAAATCTGCATACAGTACAATATATAGATAAGATAGCACTGCAAAATGGTGTAACGAATATTCAACTGGCCCAGCTAGCCTGTACATTTTTGATTCTTTCACTGGAAATTTACAGTGATGTATATATGGAGCTGCATATCGGTTTGTGATTCAATTTGGATTCGGGCTGTCAGGGTTGTGCAAAATACATTTTATCTTCAGGTTGTATGAACATGGCCAATGTTTGCACTTAGCGTGCTATGATAGAGCGCTTTAAAACCCACCAATGTTTGTATAGTGTCTGCTGCCACCAACCGTCAGATCTATTACGCCTCTGCTGCCACCAAGCGTCTGAAAGTTGCCAATGAGTGTATTAATTGTAACAGTTGAAGGTTGGGCATTTGGAAAAAACAAAATGCAAACCATCTAAAACGTTTGAATACCTGTCGCCACCAAACGTGTACAAAGTGCACAACCGTCATTTTAAAATCTTGCTCTGGCCCAGTAGCAGTCACGAATCACATTGACCGTTTGCCTTTAACGCAACGGGGAGCAACACCGCGAGTTGGCAGGCAATAATAACGAACAAAAGGCATGACCGACTTTTCTATTTATTGGCCAGGCCTCGCATCTCCAGACAAACAAAATCCCCGTCCGCTCAGACCGAAATGCTGAACCGATCGTGTCAGATCCGTTGGGCGGCGTCCTATTCACTAACTGGGACACTGGAGACGGGCTTTGTGGCCGGCCGAGCAGGTGTTTTTGTCGTTGGCATGCCGCCGCGGACAATTTCACACCAAGCGCCAAGATATTAATTGGGGAAGTGAGAGTGATGACAGAAATGCCACATAGTTTCCAACATTCGCGAAAGTCTCTCGATGATAACAGCACAGATTGATTATTAATCACCCCCTTGTCATTCTTATCTAGTATAATGGGTTAAACGGTGCGCCACATGTGGGGAATCTTCTGGGAAATGAGAGTGGCTCTAAGAAGTAACGCGGTTATTGAGTTATTCACGTATTGCATTAATTGTCAAAGTTATTGTTAATCTCTCCATACAAAATGCAAAGTCTCACCCACCCCTATTTTACTCCGGCAGCAGTAAAAAAAAACATAACTGCCATATTTATATGATATTACTACAAAAACTGCTCCTGTTTACCACAGGGCAACGTAAAGTAATTACTGTTACAGAATCATAATCTATTACACACCTGTAATTACAAATGGAGTATTAAGGAGACATCTAAATGTGGACATTAGGAAGTCATCGTGACTTAGGGAGACTGTTCGATGTCTCCCTAAGGTACCAGCTACCTTTTAAAGACATTATGTTTACTGTCCATATTTTAATAGAAGACAGAGAATGCTCTCAATATGAAAATAACATGTCAATTTCAAGTTCCTTGATTATGAGGATGTTTAGAAAAAGGTTAGTAAAGTTTGTGCACGGCCCTATGGGAAAGGTCCCAAAGGTTAAATAAATAATGAATTATTATAATGTTGTTTGTGTTAAAAACATTCTTATAACTGGGGAAAGCCAAAATGTGACGTATACTTCCGACATTCCCGAAACCTTTTTAGGGCAACACAGGTTGAAAAGATGATCTACGCTTTGCGTGATCAACATTCCCCCATCCCACACAGGGGAAATAATGACATCAGTGTCAGAGAAAATCAAATGTCCAATATCCATCGGGATCTCATCACGCCAACGCCTGTTGTTGGAATTGACAGTTTTGACAGTTCGACGAATGAACAGTCTGTTGTCCATTTTTCGATCGGGCAAATTCCAACCCAACGGACGCCAGTCGGTAGGGTGTGAATGGGGGTAATGGATGCTGAATGATTCTATATGGTTTACATCCATTTCTTTATATAACATGTTTTAAATTTCTCTTGATATTAACGAAAAACACTAAGCAAAAAACACACATTTCGGGTGCCGTGGCTGTGTTGTTGAAGACATTTTCTTAGCCCACCAGGGTCAGTTTCATAAAAACAAAACGCCAACGAAGAGAAATGAAATTGTTCTGAATGTATAGTCTCCGGTGATCTATAAGATTATGCCTACCAGCCAAATTTCCATTGTATGTTTATTGCCTCATTGACTTGTATTTTGCAACCTTCTCCTTCATCCTGCTTACCATGACATTCATTTACTTACAAGATTTGGGATAGCAGCTTATACAATTGTATTTAGCAAGGATTTTTTGGCTAAAGCAGATATTGGTGCTTATAGAAAAACGCCGGCTTCAAAGTTTTAATAATTAACATTGCAGAGTATAACGCACTATTTCTAGAACACGTTTTGAAGGTTTTCGTGAAGAAAAAAAAATCAGAAATTCTCGTGTAATCAAGGTAAATTAACGGGGGAAAATAACGTCAAAGGTAACTTTATACGCATTTCCAGCCTCAGCAATTGTTAGAAGAATGTGGCACATCAATGATTTTAGACTGGTGCTCGTATCTGTAATACGAGGCTCACGATTATGTGTACGTATTAGCCGAACCCGATGGAAAAATCAGTGGCAAAGCATGAACAATTACTGAATTAGGCGAATCCGTCTGTTGAAAACATGGCTTTTCTGAGTTATTCACGAATGTTTTCGAAAAGTTTTCGAGTTCACGAAATGTTTTAGAGTTTATGAAATGTTTTCGAGTGAATGATATGTTTTCACTATAGGTTTATCTGCTTCAGCATAATGTCCTTTTGGGTGAGCACATGAAATGTGCACTACTACTACTACATTGCGTGGGTCATAGTACTATAATAAACGGTTGGGTAATGAATAAGAAATGGTTATATAATAGTCACACATTGTTCTCGATTATGACAATATTTTACATTGTCATAATTTTCAGGTACGGTGCAGCTCTAGATTTCATTTTATTCTAAATAGAAAGTATATGGAGATACAGCCATAGATGATGCCTCTCCTGAAACAAAATAGCATATATACGTTGCGGGGCCCGGGCACAAAGTGCACGAAATGCGCATAGATTGAGTTTTCAGGCTTAACCCGATTGCGTGGGTTTTCCCAAGAACCACTCCGTGGTATTCCCCCAACGGCTCCCCGTGGTTTCCGTTTCCCTTCGCCTCATGAGGTAAAGCTTCACTTCCTCTTATTGACGGCGATATTATACGCTATCATCTTTATGTTCTCGAAAGCATCTCAAGTTCTCTGAAAAGCTCAGGAGCGACTTACACCCTCCAAGACGTGGTATTAATAATTATGGAAACATTCTCCTAAAACGGAATTCGCTCGCAGCTCAATTTGTTTTTTAAAATGTGTAAATATTTTGGTCGCAAGGGGGATACGTCAGGCAGATCGGTTTACTGACTAATTTAGCGTGGGTATCATCCTAGAAGGAACTGGCTAAAGCAGCCTGATATCGAAATTGTATCAAAGCGGTCCCTGTATAAAATCTGAGGTGTGCTTTCATCAAAACATGCAGAAAGTTTGAACAGATTTCATAAAAAATAGAGAAACGATTAAGGTACAAAAAAAAGCAAATTCTGCATGAGTCATTGCCATGCCCTGGAGCGTGGTAAAGACAGCTAGCCCATATTGCACGGGTATGGGTTGATACGTCTTCAGTGGTTGATTCGTCTTCAGTGGTTGATTCATAATGGGTATAAGAGGTTGAGCTATGGGAGATGTACGTTAAGGAGAATGATAACTTCAAGAGGACATCGTCCACAAAACAGGCTAAATAACTATGAACATTGCTTCGTTCAAGGTCCTCGCATATCGTCAGTTATTACGCCCGTGCGCGCTCAGAGATAAGGTTACACAGATAGGCTTTTATGTGCATGTATTGCTTGGTTTTACCTCAAACCGGTAGGTTGTTAGTCTTTCCTCAATGCACAATTTCACAACTTAAGCTACCTCCTGCCATGGTTGAAATTAAAGGTGTAATACATGATTCGTAAAGGTCACACCCATCTTTTGTCTGATCAAACATGTACATGAAATAATAAATCTGTGAAATCAGACATTCTGAGTCAAAGGAAATATCGAAATCCCAACTCAATTTTTCTTATAAAACATAAAGAATGGTTTTGATCTTACCCCGAGATCAAAACTGTTGGTCTTTGTTCGACTAATTTGTAGATAAATACATGTACAACATTTCAGTCGGAAATATTGTAATGGCATGTTTCTACCAGCACCATCTTCATACCCTGAAAGTTATACGTAAATCTGTGAACATTTCTGTTTGGGTATGTTACCAATCTTGTACTGTGCCTTTAATGTGATTTGCCAGTTGCTTAAATAACTTAAATTGAAGCGGTTATGATGATTTGCATAATAATGAAAGTTGGTAAACAGAAAATTTTGGTATAAGTCGGCGCACTATATACGTACCGTCTTCGGTCGATTTCACGACAAAATCCGAAAGGAAAACGGTTGCACATTTTAACAGTCTCCTTATATAAATGCTTATGAAACTGAAAGAACACCCGACAACAACAAGACTGACATCACATAATCGTACGGTAATCACTGCAAATCACTCACCTAAAACAGCTGACCCGGTTACCGGCTTTTCACTTCAGTGTAACAGTGTCTAAGATGAACAACGGCTGGATGCCAGCTACATGCACTGCATGTGTGTTCTTCAATGTGTCCAATAATGAAATGTTCATACCAGAAGCTGTTCAATATAATGGGGTCGACGGCTTTGAAGGATTAGACCACATAATTCACCAAACTCCAGAGGAGATTAAAATTGCTCAGTCTCCTCACGTACCGGTGAAATGACCTTGTTGCGGTAGCAGCGTAATGGTGGGGAGTTCTCCTCGGCGTCCGAGAAGAGAGAGTACGGGCACGATCAATGTAGCTGACGCTGCTGCTGCAGGCCTACCGCAGTCCTCGGTCCAAGTGAGAAGGTGGTGTTAGCAGCCTGCGTTTGGACCCTCCCTAATTTCTAACTCATCGATTCATCTGTTCATAATTATTGAATCTTTGCGATAGTTATGATGAGCCACAAATAAAACGCACACTCAGTTCATCTAGTCAGTGAGCTTTAAGCTTCTCGATTGTTTACATTTATGCCGGGGTGAATCACTTTATAATACTGCCGAAGGTCGAATACATGTGTGATAACTGGGCGGGGTGATAGAAAAAATGCAAAGACTTTTGGACGTCACGGTGGTTGGCTTACACTGACATTTTTGCACAACCCTTATTACGCACAGAACAGTTCGCACCTGGCGTGAATGATTCCTTACACGGCTTAGCGGTGAGCGCCTTTTGGGCGCCCTAAAGCGCCCGTTAGGCTGAAATAGCACCTTGGCGTGATTTGGAAGTCGGGCAACCGACATCTGAGGGAATGGTTTATGTTTTTAGCGCTTTCTGCGAACGATTGGACAGAGACACCTGGGGGTCGATTTCACCAAACCCATCGTATAGCTTCACTATCAATCGTAGGGTTTATGATGCCTTGCAGCCCTATACGGTGGGATATCCCTCGTTACCCGAGTTATGATCTATCGTAGGGTTCGTGAAATCGACTACGTTTTTTATTCTTTAAACATAAATTATATGCAATAAAATGTCCGGGCCTAAGGTACTCAATTTGTGATGAAAAATTGAATTTAGGATACAGATATTTGAAAACACAGCACAAATCTGATAAATGCAAATTAGGCTTGCCCTTCGCCGACGTACATTATCACTTGTGGTCAGTGCTATTGTGAGTGCCATGAAAAGAAAATCATGTGTCGGCTCAGCCAGGATTCGAACCCACGACCTACTGCTTACTTATGCAGATACCATGCCACTAGACCACCAACAAAAAACGAGAATGAGTGTGATAAATGTTTCTTCAAAAGCACAAGGGGCAGTCGGAAATGTTTGTCAACGCTCAAATTTGTTAAAATAAAATAAATGATGTATGAATAAAAAAACCACCGCAAACGGACAGCGTAAAGTGGCTGAAACGTCGAGTAAAACCTTCCATAACTTTCAGCATCTCGAGTAGGATGCCGAATAACTCGTTCACACCATCCCATCAAGCCTATGTTACAGGTCATTACAAGTGGCCCTTAATTGCGGCAAATGATCTCGGTAAGACGACGCTATTTAAATCAGGTTAAAGGTAGAAGCCACTATAGGGGAAAAAAGATACTTTGGAATATATCAAACATCAGTTAAACCACAAATTGGACCCACATAATACGGTTCAGCAAATGAAGTGGGTCACGAAGGTGATGGATTCCAAATTGTAAATGAAAGGAGAAAGAAAAGGGAAAGAAACCGTAAGTCATGCAAGGTGTTCGCCAGTAAGTCCTTGGGTCAACACTCAAGGATCGTAGCAATGTAAATAACCTCTTTGATTTCAAATTGTCTTGTTCCGTAAAGGGACGAAAATAAACCAACCACTATGATGACGGATGGAATCAAGACACGCGATCGGCCAACAATCACCACTGACTCGTCCGGATCTCTCTGGTCGCTGTAGAGATGGCACAAGAATGCCCGAAGATATCTGAGTAATGTCTATGGGAGACAAAACTTAAATTGTTAACTTTGAAATACACTGGAAGATAAGAAATCAAGAAAAAAGATGCTGCGTCGAGCAAAGGGGTGTATTCAGAGGTGAGTGTGATCGAGAAAGAGCGGAGATGGGACAGGGATTTGCTATCCTGGCATGTGCCAAGGGTCAGAAAGCAGAGACAGAGTCAGAGTCAGAGGCAGAGTCAGAGTCAGAGACAAAGTCAGAGTAAGGGTTAGAGGCAGAGACAGAGTCAGAGGCAGAGGCAGAGGCAGAGTCAGAGTCAGAGGCTGAGTCAGAGGCAGAGGCAGAGTCAGAGGCAGAGGCAGAGGCAGAGTCAGAGGCAGAGGCAGAGGCAGAGGCAGAGGCAGAGTCAGAGTCAGAGTCAGAGGCTGAGTCAGAGTCAGAGGCAGAGGCAGAGGAAGATGCAGAGGCAGAGGCAGAGTCAGAGTCAGAGGCAGATGCAGAGGCAGAGTCAGAGTCAGAGGCAGAGGCAGAGGCAGAGTCAGAGGCAGAGGCAGAGTTAGAGGCAGAGGCAGAGGCAGAGGCAGAGGCAGAGGCAGAGGCAGAGGCAGAGGCAGAGGCAGAGGCAGAGGCAGAGGCAGAGGCAGAGGCAGAGGCAGAGGCAGAGGCAGAGGCAGAGGCAGAGGCAGAGGCAGAGGCAGAGGCAGAGGCAGAGGCAGAGGCAGAGGCAGAGGCAGAGGCAGAGGCAGAGGCAGAGTCAGAGGCAGAGTCAGAGGCAGAGGCAGAGGCAGAGTCAGAGGCAGAGGCAGAGTCAGAGGCAGAGGCAGAGTCAGAGTCAGAGGCAGAGGCAGAGTTAGAGGCAGAGGCAGAGGCAGAGGCAGAGGCAGAGGCAGAGGCAGAGGCAGAGTCAGAGGCAGAGGTAGAGGCAGAGTCAGAGGCAGAGGTAGAGTCAGAGCCAGAGTCAGAGTCATGGCCAGACGAGTCAGAGTCAGAGGCAGGTACAGAGGCCGAGTAGAGTCAGATGCATAGTCAGAGACTGAGTAGATTTAGAGTTAGAGTCAGAGTCAGAGGCAGATTCTGATGTAGAGTCAGAGTTAGAGTCAGATGCAGAGTCAGGGTCAGTGTCAGAGTCAGAGTCAGAGTCAGAGTCAGAGTCAGAGTCATATGTCACAGAGGCTGAGTAGAGTCAGACACAG
The DNA here is from genome assembly GCA_963971285.1 of Astropecten irregularis. Lineage (NCBI taxonomy): Eukaryota > Metazoa > Echinodermata > Asteroidea > Paxillosida > Astropectinidae > Astropecten > Astropecten irregularis. The sequence continues at coordinate 13,373,548 of OZ020253.1, forward strand.
GGGCACAGTCATGGTCAGGGGCAGAGGCAGAGTTATGGTCCGTGGCATGAGAGATATTCTATGGTGCACTCAAACGCTTTTATAACTTTACCTACATCGTTTTTCCATACAAAACCTCATAAGAATGAATTTGGTTTATATGAGGTTTCTGTCTGAATCTGATACCAAGATCGTATGAAGAAAAACATAGACCCAAACCCCACGTAAAGAGCACGGGGTTGACAACAGTCGGAATGTAATATTTTGATGCACGTCGAAGATTAAATACCTCGTGTTGGAAATTGCTATGTGCTTCAATTGACCTGGAATTCAGAGCTAGTGTATATGCCCGACTTGCTGACAAAACAACCGATCGGTCCAAATTGAAATTTCTGCTAGAATCCTGTCTTTGTACGTGCATGACGTTGATATGACAGGCATCAATTACTTATAGAATGGGGGCAGGAAAACAGACAGAAAAACTAAACAAAATATGTAGGCCACTCACCTACAAGTTTGATAGGTTTTAGATAAAAACAAAGGTCATCAGTCATCTAAAAAAACAACAGCCTGTTATGTTTCTTCGGGTCTTAAGATGATTGTTTCGATGGTATAATGCTAGACAAGTCATTTGGCTTCATACAAGGATGTCAGGGAATCATGTTATTGCCTTGTTACTGCTTGCAGAGAAAATATTAGAGTTGGGATATTTTGTTCGTGTGTGTGAGTCTGTGAGAGCAGCCACAGCTGCAGCTTGCTAGGCATGTACATACCCCACTTGACTAGCACTTCAACGGGCGGTACGCCGTATGTGCGCACTCGATGGTGAAGCATTGAATAGTTTTATCTCTTATCGAGGGGTGGATAACACCACTTAGGCATCCCTTCATGGAGGCTAGTATGAGACAGTCTACTTGGAAGGTGATGGCTCAGACATCGATACTAATGCATGTAACTGTCAGTGACCAGTGTTTCAGATTTTGTGTTCACAGTGACTTTCAGAGCTCTCAGGCTCTGCAGTGCCAAAAACAAAAACTAAAACCTGGAATGAAACATTTTACTCAAGAATTAATGTAAACTAAGCTCTCAAAATTGGGTTCTTCGCAAATTTGAATGATGAAATGAAACTGCGTCAATTGTATGTACACTGCCACACTCGCTTAGTTACTGCTGAAATACGATTTGATACAAATGCCGACCTCTAACATCAAAGAAGGCTGTCTTGAGTGTGATGTCATACAGGAGTCGAGTAGCCCACGGCTACAGTCCGAGTTTCCGACCATCGGCGATCAAGATGGGACAGCTATACAACTCGTTTGTCAAAAATTCTGGATTCGGAACTTGACCTATGGCTGCCCTCATCGGCAAGATTACGATTCAATCCCGGGACTTGGCATTGTTTGATTGGGGAAGAAGTCACGTCTTCGGGGTGAGATCAGTCGTTCTTTCTTGGGAGTGACGATGACTGATCAGCATCGGTTCGGCATTAACCAGATGTAACTCTTGTAAGGGCTTCATTGCTTCATCTTCAGTTGGTTGGCTGGGAGTGTCTGACTAGGCAGCTGGCAGCCTGACTGGTTTGCCTACATAGCTGACTCCCCTTAATTATTATGACGAGTTTATTAGCAGACTACCTTTTTGACCGGCTGGTTGGCTTGCTCGTCGGCGTAGTCCTTGCTCCCTAAACAGGTGCGGCTAGCCCCTCCATGCAGGCTTACCTGGCCCCTCTCGGCTTCTTGTCGGGCTTCTTAATTGTCTGATTGGTCACTGCCTTGCTTTCTCCCCTGTTTCTGTATTGCTTGTTGTTTGGCTGGTTCCCAGCTTTGCTTGTTTGGCTGGTTCCATGCATAGTTTGTTGTTGGGCTGGCTTCTTGTCTGGGTTGTTGTTTGGCTGGTCCCTTCCTCCGTTTAACTGTTTCGTTTCCTCTGCTGCTTGTTGCTTGACTGGCTCCCTGCACAGTTGGTGAGCTGGCTTATTGCCCTGCATCTTGAATGGCTCGTTGTTTGGCTGGTTCCAAACTTGCTCTTTAACTGGTTTCTGCATTGCTTGTACATTGGCTGGCTCCCTTCTTGGGGTATCACATCGAGAGTCTAACCCAGCCCGTTCAATTCAGATCTCCCTGTCGCTGCTCACTGTAAAAAGGGAAGATAATAATTTGTTTTACTAAGAGTTAAAGGAACTTTGAAAGGCAAGGAATAGATAATTAGGTTCCGTTGTAAGGAAGGCACTGTCAGACACAAAACCGGACTAACTGATGACCTAAACTGCCAACTACACCGGGCTGTATTTAATGATTAACTCATTGATCGCCGAGCACTTGTACACGTCTCCGCCGTTATAGTCATTTGTCAATCTGAGGTGAATTTCATTTGCACTCATCATCAATAGTAACATTTTGCTGCGCAACAGGCCAAACTAGTGTACCGTACTTTGGAGATGTTATGCGTGTCACACGCAAGCACAATCACTATTTTTAAAGTTTAATTTGTTGCATAGGCGTATTGCACACACTGTGTGGACTTCATGGTAAAGGACGTCCTGACACATTCATAACACTTCATATGGACTCGCTCACGCCACATAATGACCCCGTGCCAAAAATGTCAAAGGTAATTGCAATGTGTCTTTATCTATCGCATATTGAAGTATATCATTCAAGAGATATTCAATACAAAATCTCATCATGAAATACACAATAAGTACAATTAAACTACGCGGTTATGGTTTGAAGTAAACTTGGTAAGTACATGAAACAAAGGAAAGTCAACATAGGGTTTGTAGAACAAAACGGTGTGTGATGGGCAAGGTATAATTGAGGTAAGGCACAAATTCATGATACGTTATGTTCCAGTCGTCATACCTGGAACAGCAAGGCTTGTGCAAATTTGTATTGACTTGTGTGCACTCTCAAGGTGCGCCTATCCCTCTTCCCGGCTGTTCCATGAAACGGCGTTGTCAAAAATAACAACAAAATATAGAAAGCAGTTAACTAATCATTCATATGAAACCGACGTAAAATGTTTAATTCAAAATTAAATGACATTTTAATAGAAGTGAGTTTTGAAATTGATCTCCATCGATTTGGGAATTGTTGTTCTCCGTTTTAAATTTGAAATTGTTTTTCTGTTTCTTCGTCGTTTATAGATGCTATGCCGTACTGTTTCCTCTGGAAACCAAGTCTACAATCACGATGGGACGAACACGCATAGCCATCTTGGTCGTGTGGCTGCTGTCCCTGGCCATGTGCATCCCGTCACTGTTCTCAAAGGTAAGAACCCACTGCCCCCACCACTACCTTGCTCCTATCGCCACAACTCTCCTACATCCACGACAAGAAAGCTGGGGAAAGGACATTGGCATCGCTGTGGTTGGACTCAGGGCCGGATGTTTTGATAGACATCACTTTGAATAATGTCTATAAAGTCGCCCCTCTCTCACTACCTTCTCTCTCTCTCCATCTCCCCCAGAAGGACCCTTGTAGCCCCGACGATGAAGCTGATATCTAACAAAATGTTTGCTTCACGTCCAAGCAAAAAGCTATTAGATCGAAACACTCGATCACTTGCAATGATAGCATGTTCATGATACGGGCATAGTCGCTTCTGACAGGCCACAGTAAAAATAGCTGCTTGATAAGATACTCCATGGTCCTTCCTACATCGTGCAGCTTTTTTTGCGGGGTTAACCCAGGTAGACGTCCCCGGGTTTTGGCCGCTGAAACCCCGCAGGCCCAGGGCTGAGGTACGCTGTAAGCATTAAAAAAAAACGCATGCCTCTTTCGGTGTGATAAGCAGCGCTTAAGACTGGAATATTATATCAACTACCACGAGTATGTCAATAAGTTGCAGGGTTGAGCAAGGGAACAGAACAAAATCAGCAAATATCGACAGCGAATTCGTCGATGAGACTACAAGGGATCCATGTAGGAGAATGGAGAGATTGAACTGTATGAATGTATCTTTTGGCTCGACAAACATTTATTAAAGTTTTTGCTACATGTGTACGTCTTTGCTGTCACATTGTCCTCGTCATAACTACCGTAATTTTCGGAATATAGCCCGCGGCTAATGTGTTTTAGGTACATGTATGTATAGTCATCGTCGTATCATTGTCGTATCATTGTGGCTATGGCTTTGTACGGAAAATTATTGATAGAGATTATAGTTAGGCTTACTTCAAGGATAGAGAATTTGAAACGAACATGGCAGGATAGGAAGGATTATTCATCGCGGTGGATGACAGATAAGGAATATGGCAAGATGTGCACCGAAGCAGACAGAAAATTGCCCCACAGTTTGCAAGCTCACACACAATCATAATGTTAGCTCTGTGCATTTTGTTTCCTTTCCTTCGGGACCATTGCTTGTCATAACGATTGTTATTGATTATTATAACCGAAGGATGTGGCCATAAATGTCAACAAAAAAAACATATCAAAAACGTCAAAGAGCTACGGGTTTACGTTACTCTGCGGATATTAACTTTCGTGTTCATTCAATTATCACTTGAAGTTACACCAAAATGAAATCAAATCTACATACTGATTTGATTGTAGTATTGACTGTTGCACTTTTTTAATCTGATTTTATAGTCTTACAAGACATTAATGTTCAACTCGTGCATGGCTGTCCATACAAACGGTTAGGACTGCCCCGGGGAATTCTCCTCATATTCCCCGGTGATCTGACATGCGTGCACCTGGAAAAGTTGTCAAACTCCCGGGAAAACGACTGAATAGAATCCGCCCTGACTCCGTGTCGCGTGTTACATTCTATAGCCGTTTCGTTTGGCTGTTGGGACGGGGCGTGCATGATCCCAACATGTGAGGAGCTATAGCCTTGCACTCTCAGCGAGTCAAGTTTCGTTGTAACCGCTCTGAAACACAAGACCTAGACGATGACAGGTTCTCAGTTCCGACTTGGAACAATAATTGACAATGTTCGCAATGCAGTGAGCACGAACTGTATTTTTGTCTTTTACGAAATACGAAGGGGGGAGGGAGGAAGCGAATTCGTGTTTGACAAGCCCTAGGTTTCAGTTACGCGATATGTTTTTTCTTCAGTCTTTCGGATGGCGAGGAACAAAATTGTGGTGAAAATCATTTGCCATGCGCCGCTTAATACAATAAAACGGTAATGTGGACTCTCTACAACGCATAACGGGCATGTTATAACCACCAAGGACATAAATTAGTGAAAATATGAATACACATTATAATCAGTACTGATCACAATGCACGTCAGCCGATTCTCATCGCATCCCTTGATGTAAATTTGGGTCGAATTAATGGGAAGAGGAAAAGTGAACTTGGTGGGGTTTATTCTGAAATTGGAACGGAGATACTGGGAAGAACTAAATGTTAATTGTATGTTTCCTTTGCTCCAGTGGGCAATGCAACGGGCCGTATTTGAAATACATGTATGTTTATTATGTGCGCGGGTGGATTTGATTGTGCCATATAAGAGGATAATGAGCTAGGAAATAAACTGATAAAAAAATAAGGAGGTATTATGTTCAAAGCATCAAAGTGGGCTTAAGCAGAGTGTACACTGTCAACATTTGCGGTATCAATCTCGGTAACATGTTACCCAGGTACCTATTTGCTGAAAATGTTGGCAGTGTACCCAGAGCAAAGCGAGTTTGGTAACAAGTCGCCAAACTGTCGCTCTGGTGTTGACGAAAGCATGGAAATGCATTTATTTTGCCGATATGTTGCCGACATTAACCAATCAGGACTTGGCTCTAGGTCACCTGATCCAGTGTAATCACGTGATTTGGAAAGGATTGGAGATACGGAATGGTCTAAAGACAATGAGAAAAACCTAATCGAGTTATGGTATGATGTAGGCCCTACCCCTCTGTGTGATGTCACATGCAAACGGAACAAAATCAAAAATAAAGCTGTAATGCGAGATTTTGCGACTAAATAATTGGCAAAATAGCATCTAAATACTTCTTTCCAGTCATTGTTTCAACAACATCTCGGTTACATGTTGGCAAAATGTTGCTAGTGTACACTAAGCCCAAAGTGTTGTTGCCCAATTGTGTTGTCTTAACTGGGCAACATGTTACCGAGATTGGTACTGAAATGTTGACAGTGTACACTCTGCTTTAACTGGTCAAATTTTGACCGTGCAGCTTGGTTCATGTAACATCCGATAAGGGAATGTATTATACACCAGGCCTATCAACACACCAACTACCTGTTCAATATCATTACAGCGACATTACTAGGATACAATCCCAGCTCTATGCATAAAAATGAACGAACAATGTCAACATTCAGCCCAAAAGAGCCGGCACTAGTTAAACCTTCTTTGCGTAATCAGTTAATGGGAGATTATAAAGAATTATAAGTGCATGCTGCACGGTTGCCTAATGTATATTCTGCTAGCCTCCGTATCATCGAAATGTGAATTGGTGCAAAAATTTTAGCGTAACGACATAATGATTGGTATTTTTCCATACCGTAACAAAGATTTACCAAAGGTTGGCTGCACGCATTATCTTCTTGGCAACGTACATTTTGTCATGATGGTATTTTATCATGAACTTGACGAGAGCATTACACAACATCTATGTAATTTGTTTTATTCCTTTTCGTCGATAAGCATGTTTCATGGCTTATTCTTTATAAAAGGTAAATACATGATTGGTAAAGGTCACAGAACAGCTTTCACACTTTGTCTGATCCAATCATGTACATGAAATGATACACCCTGTGAACATTCAAACATATGAGTCACGAGAAAAAAATAGCGAAACTAACCAACTTCTGTAGTTTGGTATGTAACCAATCCTGTACTGTACCTTTAATGGATCAGCAACGACTTGCAGTGTGTTTCGCATGTCGTACGTGAGAACAGCGTGCAGCCTTGAATTATGGAGGGAAATTATTCTTTTCTTTCCCTGTTATAAAATTATCATTTCATAATTTCAATGCACATTCGCTCACAACGAGACGAGGGTCAGAGAAGATGTGTAGAGATAGAAATAATATGGATATAATTAGAGGCGCCGAAGATGGGGACTGACATTTGTCTTAAAGAAGAAAAAAAATAAGATTGAAGGGCAAATAAAATAATTACATTTAAAGAGGTTATAAAGAGGTTTTGAAGTCATACGCAGGGAGACGTATACGCACGAATGACACTCTGTTAAAATACATTGCAATTGTGGCCTTGCAGCTACAGAATACACTGACTGCAGCACGCGTGGGCATCTTCCAAACGAGCAATAGACGACCATTGCACGTTCGAAGGGCTTGAATCACGGAGGTCCAATTCAACTTCATTACTCTAATGATGTTTTCCTGTTGTTTCCTGAACTTTCGTTATTTTAAGACAACAACGCGGATAGACGTTGGCGTGCACGTGTGGACCGTTTGTAATGATGGCTGGTCCACCGATGATGCTGCCCTGGGCTACGCCATCTACGTGATGGTCATCCTCTTCGGCCTTCCTGTCCTGGTGCTGGCCGTCTGCTACGCCCTGGTCATTGTCCGGCTCTGCTCCAGCAAGAGGCTGACCAGGCACATGAGGCCGCTGTCCGCCGCCAACATCCAGATGAACCGATTCCGGGACGGAGAAGGCGGCGATGGTGGCCGTAGCAGACCGACTGTCACCAGCGAAGAGACCGGCGAGCTGCTGCAGCAGGAGGGTGCTCGAGACGACGCCGGCCACCGCCTCGGCAGCCCGACGTGTCGTCGTGCTGATGAGAGGAGTGTCGCGTACACGGACCCCGTGCAGGCTGCAGAGCGCCGCCAACGACGCCCGCGAACAGAGGCCGAGAAACTTCAGGTATGTCGCTTTCATTAATATCATTATTTTTAGGTTTCATCGCAAGCACCACTTTCTCCTTGACTATACTCACAATGAAAATATATTGTACAATTAAAAAAAAAACCGTCAAAGTTACTTAACTTCTTATCTCGTGATTTGAATATCATTTGTACCTGTTGAGCCATATCAAACTTTTTTGTTATAGAGTTCCATTTCATTGAAAAGTGAACAAAGAAAAATTGACTGGAGCGCGATTCGAACCGGCGACCTCCTGAATACCGTACAGGTGCTCAACCAACTGAGCCATCCAGCCCTACTTTGGTGGTGACCCCAATCTTTGTTCGTTTGGCAGTCAGTAGCCATGAAGTTCCATTTCGTTAGTGGTATTTAGAAAAAATGAACAATGTTGGAATGTGACAACAATGAATTCTTACCACACAACAACTATTCGAATTGAATTGTTCAAGTTGGTGATTATTTTCATTTCTCCCTCTTAAGCGCATTGTGATCATGCTGATCACTGTGGTCGTCATCTTCATGCTCTGCTGGGGTCCCCTCTTCATCTACGGCCTGCTCCTCCGCCTCGGCCTGACCGGCCAAGGCAACTTCACGGACGACGTCTGGAAGATCAGCCTGGCCCTCCACCTCCTGGCCTACGGCAACAGCTGCATCAACCCCTTCGTCTACGCCTTCATGTCCGAGAGCTTCCGGGAGGGCTTTGCCGTGGCCTGCAGGGGCTGTCTGAGGGGCGACCGGAGGGGTAGAGGTACCAGGAAGATGTCCAAGCAGCAGTCATCCTACTGGACGTCCTCAAACCTCACCACCAGAAATATGTCGCTCTCTTCTGCTACTACGTGTCGGGTGTGAGTCAACCGTCGAAAAAGCGACCAGCCTTGAACATTAGTTTTATCTTCATTGAAAGGTGAACAAAGACAAATTGACTGGAGCGGGATTCGAACCGGCGACCTCCTGAATACCGTACAGGCGCTCCGTACCAACTGATGAGCCATCCAGCACAACGTTGGTGGTGACCCCAATAATAACTTTGTTCGTTTCTTCTTAATAATAATCACTTGCTTCATCGCTTTCTTTCTCTGCATGTTGACTTAACTGTTTTACAATTCCTGTATCATGTTAGCATCGTCGAATAATTAATCAGTTAAAGGTATAATACATGATTGGTACTAAAGGTAACTTAACAGCACTCACACTTTGTCTGATCCAGCATGAATATGAAATGATATACCTGAGAAAATTTGAGCTCAATCGGACATCTGAGTCACGAGAAAAATGCGAAAACCGACTCAATATTTCTTATAAAACATGAAGAATGGTTTTGATCTTACCTCGAGATCAAAACTGTTTTCGGTCTATATTTTTCTAATTATTTTCTGGATAAAATTAATACAGTATTGCAGGTGGAAATGTGTTTACGGTATGATTCTACCAGCACCATCTTCATACCCTGAAATTTACAGGTAAATCTGTGAACATTTCTGTTTGGGTATGTTACCAATCCTGTACTGTACCTTAACTCTGGATATGTATCGGCAATAGAAACATCTCATTTAAGATAATAGGAACAAATATGTTTGCCTTGATTTTAGATTGAAATCGCTGACGAGTATTCTTAGCAAGCATTTAGTGCCTCTGAGGAAGTATATGACTTTGATATTCCTTGATTTTTTGTCTGGCATCAGAACATTATTTATGTCCGTTATTCCTGATGTCAAGGGAAGTTGTACCTATCCAGTTTTAGGAGTAAACTCATTCAGTTTTGATGTAGACATAATATAATTGTGATTTAAATCAACATTTCCAAATGAACGTCGAATTTCGAATGTGACGAGTTTTTCGAAGTTATTACATGTATTATTGTGATAATCATTAGGCCTACCTGTTTGGTACCAAGAAACTATCATTGTGTTTGTGTTTGGGTAGTCAAGTTCATAATTTATAACAGTTATACATTTTAGTGGTGCTAAAAGTATTGTTGCTCTACTTATCGCATCGGTGCTATAACTATTGTGGTAGTTGAAGAGTTTGTATTATTTATTAAATTTACAAAGAAGACAGTCAGACCAAACGACTTTTTTCGCTTGACTTGAAATTATTCTTTTGTTTCATACAGAAACATATCTTTATCTTGTAAGGTTTACGGGTATTGCTCGTGAAGTGATTAAGTGAAAAACTGTCCAAAACCGCAGGCAGGCCCGCGTAGAGAGAATACTAGACACAAAAATAACCAAGCTGTGTGGAAATTTTGTAGCCCAATGTTTATCATGATGACAGAAACTTTTAATGAAGCGCCCTCTGACGATTTTGCGATGCCAGTAATATCTAGCGCCCTCTGTTGTTTATCTCTCTAATAATAAACTTTCGACGAATGGGTGGTGGACTTTTTACCTCAAGACATTCTGGTTACAAAGTGACACATTTTTACCTAAATTGCGGCCGGTCAGTCATGAATTTCGAGTCTCTAGGAAGCAACAGGCAGGTGGATCTAGACCAGCTGGCCAAGGACTTCGCCAAGTGGCATGGGGTAAGATTTAATTCTGTACTCAGTTCGAGTTTGAGGAACCGGCAGAAATCTGAAATGCCAATTGACACTGTCACTGAGTGACTGTAACTTATTGACTAGAACTTAGAAGTGACTAGGCCTAGTGTACCATGGTTTTAGCCTGGCAAAAGACTTAATTAAGCCTACTAAAATCACCAACAACTCGGCTCTGTACCATCTGACCATCATGACCATGTCTACTGCTAGTACTAGTACTACTACTAGTAGTACTAGTAGACTAGTACTAAGCAGTAGGCCCCAAGCCTAGCCTACTATTACTAATTTTGAATGTTTTATTTTTTTTATGTCATATCATGAAGATGCAATGGGCATTTTCTCTTTATTTTGATTTATAACTTAGTATGCGCTAAATAATGTTGAGGGCAGACTGTACTGTAATCATGCTTCTTGCATTTCCGGAAGTCAAGAACCACACTGTTTGAATAAGTAACCCCAATTTTTTTTCTCAGAAATACCAAGATATGATTCTTCAAAACAGCCAGCTGCAACATGTATTGAAGATGGCTTCTGCTCAGGTGGAACAAGACAAGATTGCAGAGAAGTCCAGCAAAGAAGGTTAAGTGGTCCCTTGTTGTGGTCCCTGCTCTATGACCACAGCAAGAGTCTAGCAAGTATCGGTACTAGACCCGTAAACAGGGACCGATTTCACTAACGCTTTGCGATCTCGCTAAAACCCAAATCCATCGCTAAACGGACAATTGCTATGTAAAGTTAGCAACCGATTTTCTGTTTAACGATGCATTTGGGCTATGGTTTAAAAATCTAATAAGACACATTTTATGAAAGATTCTGCTAGAATAGAAAACATCAGCCCTACTAGTACTACATGATTGTCCTAACTACATGTATATATAAGCCTGTTGCATATTTCATTATAGGTCATTCTTTTGGCTCATCAGCGGCTTAGTTTTCAGCAATTTATGTAGAAAATATTGTTAGTGTTGAACAAAATCAACACGGCTTATTAATGAATTAAGAATTTGCTGAAGATTGGTTCAAATCAAGTTAGTTTTAATACCTGTACATTGAGAAGTTGGACTTTTGGAAAGGTGGGAATGTAAAAAACATCTCACTAGGAAATATTTTATGTTATTCAACAACTAAATAACACAAATAAGAAGAGTTAATTAAATACAAAGCCACAGGTATGGTTATAAAAAAAATACATTTCAAGTGACTCACCATCGATCTGAATGAAAGCAGATACAAATTTCAACTTTCACATTGTTTTCTTCACCTACATGTAGAATTGAAAAGGCTTCGAGAAATCATAGCAAGTCTTCAGGACTCCTTGGTCAAAAGATGTGATCTGGAAGGTAAAAACAATTTAGAATATTGATATTATATGTCAAATGGTTATTTAATTTCCAATTTTCAATTAAGGATAGAAAGTTTCATTTTGGTCAGGCCCGGGAATTGAAAAGCCCTGCCAGGTCCAGGCCTTCAGCCTCAAACAGGTCTAAAAACCGCCTTTTGCTAGCTCTGAACTTCGATCAGTACAACAAAGCTGTTTAAAATCAGTAAAGCCAGGTCCCTATAGATGGCCTAAGTCAGTCTGTTCAAGCCCTGCCTGTGCAAAACATCATGTGGCTATTGTTCAGCTTCAAAGGGAGTAGGTGTTAGGTGTACTGCCCATGACCAAAGTTGGATTATAGATTAAGCTGCAGTGCCTGAGTTTCACTATAAACGATTTGCGATCAGTGCTTAAGCCCAAATTCATCTCTAAACGGAAAAAATGCGTAGCAATTTTCCGTTAAGCGATGGATTTAGGCTTTAGCAATGATCGCAAATCGTTTATAGTAAAACCTGCCCCAGGCCTGGCTTTTCAGTGGCTAAGCCCAACCAGTATAAACCAGTTTCTCCCGGTTATTTTTTGTCCATTCATATGAATGTCTCAAAAACACTATTTCACAAATGGCAAACTACAAGGTTGGAAGTCCTGATATACTGATGCTAACTCCTCTAACTCCTTTTCTTATGACAGATGAGAACAAGGAGCTGAAAGAGCTGGTCCACAATTTGGAAGACACAGTCAGCACAATCAAAGAGGTAACTAAAGAACTGGTTCAAACACTGAGTTTTGTCAAGACTATAAATCTCTTGAATTTCACAAAATGTATTAATTAGTCAAGAGTCCTTTGGGGTGAGCAGTGGCAGCCTGTATACTGTACTCCAGATTAAATGTTCAGTGTACAGACTTAAAGGTAGTATCATACTTGAGTTTTTATCAAAGAAAAATGGATTCATGGGCAAAAATACCAAGACAGATACAGTAACAGTCATCTGTGAAAATTTCAGTCCCATACATTGCCCACTTTTTGAGAAAACAGTGAAAAACAGCCACAGTATTTCTTAAGTCTTTTCTCTTTTATTTTTGACCTTTTAAAAGATCAAAAAAAATTCTGGTCGTTGTTTTACTAATTTCTGGATAAATACACCATTTCAAGTGGAAAAACTTTAACAGTATATGTTTCTACCACCACCATCTTCATACCCTGTAAGTTATATGTAAATCTGTGAACAGTTCTGTTTTGGTTTCTTACCAATTATGATACTACCTTTAAATGAAGCAATCTTTGCAGCATATTCAGCTATCAGTTGAATTTCATACAAGCCAACATTTTCCCAAACACTTAAAAATAGAGACTCTCAACAAATGCTGGTATAACAGCATGGGAGAAAATAACATTTTTTTTTTAAGATTTAGATTTTAGATCTTGTTCCATAAGTTGGCCTGAAATGTTCTTAGTTTTCTTAAAGAGGTTGAACACAAGAACTTTGTTGTGATGGTTAGGATAATTTTATGCCTATTAATTGTCTCTATCGAGCTCTTCTCTTATGATTGCAAAATTGATCAGAAATTCCACTTCTAATTAGACCTCTATAGTTCGTAACTGAGCAGTAGGACACTCTCTTTAAGAATTCCCTTGCATCGCCCACTTCGTGCTAGCTTCCTAAATTAAATAATACAATTGAATTTCATTTCTACAAGGAAGGGCAGGTAGCACTGGAGGACTTAAAAGCCCGCTTGGAGCAAGGTTTCGTCGAGGATAAGAAACTTGAAGAGCAAGCCCATCGCCAAGAAGTCAAACAGAGTGAGTCAGTCTCCCGAGACACTAGCTAGTCAAGCTAGATTATTATGACCTGGCAAAGACAGCCTAGGTTTCAATTTCACGCACAATCACAAACTTTGATGACACCATGCCATTACCATCAAAGAAATGAACTGGAAAAGTGGCAAAATTTCTTAAGGAAAGTGGTACAGATGCTGGATTGCTGGTTATGGACCCTTGCGGCCTGTCAATCAAACTATGCGCTTTGACCAATTGGAGGACGCCTTTGAATCAGGTGACCACGAAAGCCTCGGTCAAACTCGGTCACGTTCTATAAAACACACATGTGGGCGGAGCTTAGGAGCAAGGCCGGAACGGTCCGTTATAGTCAATGTTCTTCTGATTCCTTTCAGCAAAACGTGAACCACTTCTATAAGTTCTTATTGTTTTCTTTAATTACATGCTTGAATGCTCAATAGATTTTATGGACTATAGTTATAATGTTATCTGTTCAGAACCAATTTTAAGATGTAAATTGAATTGTCCTGCACCAATTAGGGGTCATAATGGCAATACTAGCCATACATTCTGTATATAGCCTTCTTGCACTGCATATTAGTACTGCTGGACACAAGCAATACAAAGTAAACCATGTAATATTGAGGTTGACATTTCTTAATTTTTCTAAACTTTGCAAAACTTCGCAAGACTTTTTCAGCAGAGGCAAATTTGTCTCAAAGTATGTGCATACCACTGCCATTAAATGAAATCTTTAACATTTCTTGTCTCTAGGACTCGAGAAAATGCTTGTCCAATCTTGCCTGGGGTCGATTTCACCAAACACAATGTATGGTAACTAATCGTAGGAATTATGATACATTGTAGCCTCACGTAGAATTCGTAGCTAGATACAATACATTATCCTTCGTAACTCGAGTTACGATTGGTTGTAGGGCTTTGAGAAATCGACCCAAGGTCTATTCATTCATGCCCTTGGATCTGTTTCTGTTTCTGGATCTGTCCACAGTGGAGGAGCAAGCCAGGAGCTTGCAGAAGACCTTGAGGGACCAGTCAGCTGAGGTCAAGAAACTTCATCAACAGCTGGCAGAGACAGAGAAGGACAGACAGACCGAAGTGGTCAAACTCCGTCTCGAGGTACTGTAAAACTGTTTGATGCTTGCAAGTGTGTGGGGACGTTTCCCTACCCAAGACTCCCGGTGCCCCCCTTCCCCTTTAGTGCTAGTCTGTAAAATCCTAATTATGCCATAATATATGTCTGAGGTTTGCAAGAAACAATAGGCTAAACAATAGGATAAACAATATGATAAACAATAGGTTAAAACAGAAGGTTAAAAACAATAGGTTAAAAACAATATGCCAAACAATAGGACAAACACACCTTGGTAGAATTAAGTAGGTGGCCCCATCAGATGCCAATGCCCTCCTGTGGATATCCACTATTAAAATCCTTGCTATGCGACTGGGTACGTACCTCAGGTGGGATTCGAACCCACACAATTCCGTTCTTTGTAGCGATGGGTGCTGCAATTTGTCAAGTCATACTGAATTCATCATGGTCTCCTCATCATCTTGCATGCCATGGCTATGGTCTGATCCGAAGTTCTTACTCGGCAATTTCTAATTCATCTGTTGGCCTTTTTTTGCAGTATGATGCCAAGCTCTTGAAACTGCAGAGTACCAACACCAAGGCTAGTCTCCATCGCAGTGACAAGCCCAGCTCAGCCAACAGCCACATCTTCAGAGAGGTACAGTGCATGGCCTTGAGACGGAGGCTATGGAAAATGAAAAAAAAATAATGTTCAACAACAGCAAATTATTCGAATGGAAACTATTTTCATTTTAAGAAATCCATATTTTTCTTGTTTTTTTTTTCTATTAACTTAATGCAATTTCACAAAACATTTCATTATTGTTATTGTTTTTCTGATGTTTTTTGTGATTACATGTACTTGCATAATTCATACAATCCAAATTTGGCATAATTTGGTCCAACCATGAAGCACGTACATTACCAATGCAATATGAATGTACATAATTATATACATGTACTTGAAGAATTTAGAGATTGATATAAAAATATAACAAATGGCTGTCTTGTGTTTTTACAAGTTCACAAATTTTATGCAAGATTTAAACAAAGACAAACAAACAAAACAAAATTATTAAAATATATGCTTACCCTTCATGAAGACGGTAAAATTCATAAGCTGGCTTGGGTGGAATTCAAACCCACAAAGTGAATTGAGAAATAACGGAACTGCAGTCACTTGTTCCACTTGCTTGAATTCTTCGAAGCACGTACAGCTACGTTGTCCACCATCTGATCTTTGCTGTTACAGAAGATGCTGAATGCCCAGGCAGCCTCGGAACGAGAGGTGGCATCCCTGAGACAGACGGTCACTGAGCTGCGGAGGAAACTGGACATCAGACAGCCGTCCGGCCCAGGAGCCAAGCGGAAACGCTGAACGCTTGAAAGGATTCAAGACTGGGGTATTATTAATAAGCAGACTTTTTGAAGCTTGATGATGACCTCACTGGAAGGCAGTTGAGAGCTCTAGGCTAGGTTTGGGGATTTCCCCAGTCTGTTGATACTGTCAATAGTTACCACAGTTTGTTAAAGGTATAGTACATGGTTGGTAAAGATCACAGAACAGCACTCACACTTTGTCTAATCCACAACTATGATGTACATAAAAAAACACACCTGTGAAAATTTGAGCTCGATCGTGACATCTGACTCGATGAGAAAATAGCAAAAACTGACTCAATTTTTCTCATAAAACATAAAGAATGGTTTTGATCTTACCCCGAGATCAAAAATGTTTTCGGTCTATGTTTTACTAATTTCTGGATAAATACACCATTTCGGTCGGAAATATTTTAACGGTATGTTTCTACCAACACGTGACCAGCACCATCTTCATATCCTGTAAGTTATACATAAATCTGAGAACATTTCTGAGAATCTGACAGAACTGTTTGTGAATGCTGCCAATCCTGTACTGTACCTTTAAGGGTTATTACACCAATGCTAGTTAATGTTAAAGTTTCTTCATTATTTGTTTGCCATTCCAATCCCAACTAGACATGCTGGACTTTGCGGAACTTCTGCCCAGTCTTTTCCAGCTCTAGTTTTTACGGTTGAAACTTTGTCTTTCTTGCCATTTTCTCACCAAATATTTATTAACAGCACTTTTATCAGAGCTTACTGTATGCACTGCGTTAATTTATGATTAAAGTATTTAATTTGTCAAAACTTCAATTATTAGTTTCATTTTTATTCATTTATGTTTCTGAGAAACATCTTTACAAAGAAACGCCCCTCATAAATCAGCACGATTCAGGACGCGCAACCCCTCCCCCAAACTCTTCCAAATTTCAACAGGGGTCAGTCATCCTCTACGTTCACATTCCTCACCACAAAAATTGCACTTTCGTGTATTCAAACACGACACATTCACACTACCGCTCAAAGTACCAGTCAGAATTTTCAACATGGGGTTAACCGCTCTTGAGGTGACCCACCTCAGGAGTAGAGTTAGTTTCAATACAGGTCTAGTGCTCTTCACAGGTCCATGATGTGTTAAGATCTTAGTGTATTGGTCTGTCTCTTTAACACGGGTCAGACCTGTGTATTACCCCAAGGTTTACGTAGTGTGAAAAGGCCTGTAAAGTGTTAACATATCCAGTTACTGATTGCAAAACAAATCAGGTTAACAGTTAACCTATGTAGTCACGTGCAACATGCATGATTTATGGTATATACCAGCCTGTACGTCTTCTTCAATGTGATTTTCGCTTTCGGAATCCTTTAGATCAAGTACATATGACATACAATGTTTCTTTTAGATCCAGTACGTGAAAAGCTTGTTTCTACTTGGCAAAATGGACAAAATAACTGACTGGAATTCTACAGTTTACACTTTGTGAGTTGTTGAGCATGGGCCAAACCTTCATCCTTTTTTTTTCCTTTCAGTTTCGGCTAACGGTTAGTGAACCGGATAATTGAATCCGGGTCGGTTAACCTACAAGCGGATAAAAATCCGAGCACTACCCTACACAGTGTTTTCCACACAGTACACAGCCAACTGGTCAGATTAACAATGGGTGCCATTATAAAAAACCAAACCAAGCATATATGAGAAAGGAGTGAAGAAAACAGCATTCTGTATCATACTGTATGAATGCTGTAGATAAACATGTTTCACATGTACTGATGTTGACCACTGATCAGCAAAAGGACTGAGCCCAGTACGGAACAAATTCCTTTGAAATCATTTTAATTCAATGACAACCCAAATAAAAAAAAGAAGATAATTTTTACATTTACAAAATAATGTAGTTATTGGTGAAAAATAAAACATTTATATTGTCAACTGTATGTATGACATTCAATGTTGAGTGTGAACTATATAACAAGAAATATTCTTCATTATAAATATAATCAATTTTTTAAATCACATTCTCTTTTACTAAATAAAGTTAAAACTGTCGATTTGTTCATATATATTCATATATCATATTATTAAACTTTACAGTATAAACTTAGATGCTTATAATTAGTCACAACACTCAATCCATTAGTGCATTTTTGCATAATAACTCAAGTACAGCGGAACGTCCCTGTAACAAACATGGCTGGATCAACAGAAATTGTCTTTTTGTATTGGTCGTTCGTTTTAGCAATTAAACAACAATGTTCGGTATATATTGTACACAAAACTTTGGAGCCAAAGATGATGTTTGGTATAGCCAAATGCCTCTTGTACATCAGTACATGTAGCGATTTTTGTTAAAGCAGCAAGTTTCCATGTAAAACAAAGCTCTGCAAATTTGAAATTCGATATCATTTTAAAATACTGTAATAATATTAGTATCCTCCACCATTACTGTACAGATTCATGCCACGGTTGGAGAGCGATTCATCTGGTTCATTCCACCAAGTTGGGGCAGGATTTGTGAGGGTGTCCCATGTTTACATCAATGAACTTGCACCATTCATTATCCCTTACGTGATGAAACACATTCCAGCTGTATCAGCCTTGAATGAGAATGAAGTCAATCTGCTCCTTAGGCAGAAAGATGCACACATGCTGGATATTGGGAGTTCACTCAACGTCACTGATGTAATGAGGGACACTGTCAAAATCTTGACTCAACTTTGCAGAGTGACCCATCTGCAGTTCTCCAGGGGCAAATTAAAAATCACAAGGCATGTATTGTTCCACAGGTGCTATAAAATAGACAAAGGTGGAATAATACAACTAAACAAATTTCAAGGTTACAACTGGGACTATGGGGGAAACAGTGTTGCATTGTTCAATTGGAGGTACAAAAGCTGACTTCACTTTATAATTTGAACGGTTTTGAATTGTGTTGCTTACGTAAAAACAGTCAAATCTGCAAAAAAGTTTCAAACTTTCAATACAAATGCTGATTTAAGCTAGTAGATCATGTATATACAATCAGTATCACAATCTTTGGTCAACTGCATAGAAGCAACTTTACATTTGACCATAGTGACATATCAAATCAAATGTGCTAACAAAAGATGTTCACATGGTGAATCTCGGTTTCCAACATAAATTATTGTGCATTGCTTGCAGTGCATTGCTTGCAATTGGTTACTACCCGATTTTCACTTACGCTCCGCATAACAAAAAAATCACCATTAAACTCTACAATTTACAACCCAGATCTTCAGTCTAGGAAATATAAGGCACATTTGTTGTAACTCTGGCTTGCATAATGCCGGTTACTACAGTACACACTAGTCTGGCCCTCATCATAGGGCCCATCTGTCCCATGTCAAAAAGATACAAGCTTGGATCATCCCATTAAAACACCTTGCTCTGATAAAATGGAAGAATGAGTGAAAAAGAAAGCACCTTTCTAGAAATCATGCATGAGAACGCTGGCCTCTACAGATTGTGCGTAGAGAAAATGTAGAAGAATTGCACAATCACAGGGGCTGGGTTAATAAGAAAAACACCACCCGTAAGATCAAGCAGTGGGATGAACTGTACCGCCCTCTATGGATAATGCACATGGACTATGAAGGAAAGAGCGACCTCTACAGATCATGCACAGGGGCAGCGGACACCAACAGCGCCCTCTACAGATCATGCACAGGGGCAGCGGACACCAACAGCGCCCTCTACAGATCATGCACAGGTTGCAGCGGACACCAACAGCACCCTCTACAGATCATGCAAAGGGGCAGTGGACACCAACAGCGCCCTCTACAGATCATGCACAGGGGCAGCGGACACCAACAGCACCCTCTACAGATCATGCACAGGTTGCAGCGGACACCAACAGCGCCCTCTACAGATCATGCACAGGGGCAGTGGACACCAACAGCGCCCTCTACAGATCATTCACAGTCACAGCTTGAACTGGGTGATTACAAACTAAAAAAAAAACATGCATGTGATTATTAAACATGCATGCAGATCTGGCTTATCAATAGACACGTCCCGATATTTGTTCTCCCCGAAAAACACTCTCGGCGAAACCAATCGTATAAAAATATTTCCTCCTAAGATAATAATGTTTTGAGGTTGTCATCGGTCATTCTCCCTTCACTCGATTCCGTACGGTCACCCCCTTCTGCCTTTTCCTGGTAAGCAGTGTCTTTGTGGCTCCCTGGAAGATCTTTCGAAACCAGAAGACGTTCAGGGCGTCCATCACCATGCCGCTTGGCAGCCAGGCCACGATGAAGGTCCAGGGAAGGGCAGCCGTAGCCCTGCCAACGACCTCGTAGACGGTCGCATAGTAGATTGGGATGACCGCGATGCGACATAGGAAAAACATGACTGTCAACATCAAACCGTTCAACACGTACAAATTGCTCGTCTTCAAGTCCAATGTGGCCAAAAACCACCTGAAAAAAAGGACAAAAATCAATTGATGAATTAATAAAGACATTTACAAAGTCTTTGAGCTCAGAATTTTTAAAAACTTTTTACAATAAGCTTTAGCTTGTCAAGTGTTACACAGCAGATACAAGATTTAAACTTGAATTTTCATTGCACTTTATGAAAAATGGATCTTTATGTTTTATCATTTGTCTTGCTTAACCTTGTACAAACATTTGTTAGCCATGGTAGAACATAAAAATCGTACAGCCCACAGCCCGAAACAGTAACGGCCACAAGTTATCAGAAATGAACTAAGCATGCATACACTCAAATACATTCAATTCATACATGTCATAGGTGGGTTCTGTTTTGCAATCAGGTACAGTACAGTATTGGTATTCATACCAAACAGAAATGTTCATGTATAACTTTCAGGATACGAAGATGGTGCTGGTAGAATATTTCCACCTGAAATGGTGTATTTTTGCTGAATTTAGTAAAAACTACGTCCGAAAATAGTTTTGATCTCAGGTTGAGATCAAAACTCCTGTGAACAGATTTTAAAATACCACAAGGGAAAAAAAAAACACACACAACAGAAACAAAATCCTCACCTCATATTCACAAAGAGAGTTGAGCACTCTGTTGTTATTCGGAAATTAGCAAAGAAAGTCAATGGCCCGTAGATCTGTAGGTTTACAGGAAGGAAAAAAAAACAAAGGACAAAATAATTTCATGAACGTGGAAAATCAGTCTGAACAGGTCAGGACCAGCCATTGAAAAGCCTGGCCAGGCCCAGACCTTTGGGCCTGTAATCTTCCTATTGTAAACCCTGACCTTAAATCAATAAAGTCCAGCCTCCAGACACAGTGCATGAGCAATCACGTTGATTGGGCTTAGTGCTAACTGGGATCTAGGACAAAGCAAGGAATTGAATGCGATAGTTCAAGGCTATGGATCTAAAACCCACGATAGTAAAAGACGACCGCTCCATGCAATTCCCTAGTCAGAGTATCACCAGTTCTACTTGGTACCACATTACGTGCCACACTACGTAGGAACGTCTGATACATGCGTGCATGCAAATTTTATGCAACGTGGCACATCAGCCAATCGGATCTGTTTTGAGAACATTTCCGTCAGGATCGTGACGAAGGATGTTGAACTTGATTGGTCAAAACCTAAAGGTCAGTCCTGGTTCGGCTTGCATAATTAATCAGGAAATTTGCACACATGTGATAAAGGCTTGCTTAATGTACGGCGAGTGTGTCTATCACATAGACTAGTAAATCCCAGGCCTGGTGTGGCTTTTCAGAGACTGGGCCAAACCAGCATTAAAGTTTCTCTCAATTTATAAACGGCATTAATTTGAAAGTTCTTTATTATTGGATCAATGTTTGACAAGGGATTCTGTATCAAAGCAATCCATTAGCTGGTGGAATGGTCCAAAAGCCAGACTTACTATGTTGTAGAAAAACGGATAAAGGACGAAGAAATGATGAATGTAGTAGATGTAGGATTCATTCAGTGGGAACCAGATTGCCATGTACACCAGGTCTGAAAGAGGAGAAGAAAATAGACAAATCATGACAAGAACAAGAATTAAACGGATCTAAGTCTACGAAAATCTAGCTCCGTAATGGGCAAACCTTGGAACAAAATCTGGGATAGAAAGGAAAGGATTATTCATCGCGCTGGATACAGATAAGGAGAAAAGGTGATCAAAGTCACGCAATGTCGTGTTGCTGGTATAGCGACGTTTTGGCTGCTGGAACTGCTAGCTATCATCAGACCTCATACGTGACCCGTCCACAGTCCGCTGAACACAGTACTGTGAACGCGGACGCATATCTCTGAAGTCACACTGAGGACACACTCCTAGCTAACCACAGAGCCATACAACGTCAACTACAGTTACCAATCCACAGTCACCTAAACACGACATTGTGAACGCGGACCAACAGGATACAGACACCGCATCATCCAGTTCTTCAGTTGCCTGCTGAAGGCTAGCAGTTCTAGCAGCCAAAAACGTCGCTACCAGCAACACAACATCCCGTGACTTTGATAATCTTTTTTTCTTTATAATCTAGAATAGTTTTTGAAAAGTTGCTTTTCGACACAGATCTCCACGAGCTATGAAAGCCACCTTAAGTCCCAATGGCCAACCCAAGCCAACAGGAATGTGAGTGGCCACACAACAAATCTGAAAACACAGGGAAAAGTTGAAATAAAGTTCTATATACCTTTGTACAGAGCAGGTATACAAAAAAGCTGAAATCCTGAGTAAAAATCTAAACCAGCCCCCCCCCAAAAAAAAAATCAGAATTCAGATTGAAATGTGAAGTTTCACATCCCTGAGAAAAAAAAACAAGCACCCACCTGCCAGCAGGAAACCACAGATGATACAGATATTCACCCGAGCCAAGTGACTGCTTCCCCTGCAATGAAATACCGTAGAGATCAAATCAATGAATGGCGTGTTTCCTTAAGTCAAGTATTCATGTTAATGTCTTGGAATGGGGGGGGGGGGGGGCAAGAGGAGGGTAACAAGTGGTAGGGGATAGGAAAAGGGTAGGCACAGGGAAGGTGACGGTGACAAGTGAGAGGGGAGAGGGACAAGTGGAAGGGGAGGAGGAGGCTGACAAGTGGGAGGGGGATGAGGAAGGGGGACAAGGGCAGGGTGCGGGTGGCAAGAGCAAGGTAGAAGAGTGGGAGGGCATGGGGACAAGTGGCCATGGTGGAGGGGGCAATTGGACAGGGAAAGGTAACAAGTGGGAGGGGAGAGGGTAAGGGGGGACAAGGGGGGAAACAGGAACAATTTTTCTTGGCTAACTTCTTACCAAAGTTTGTCTGCGTTGACTGTTTCATCTGTAAGCAGCAGATATACACTGAGAATGCTAACGATGACGCAGTGTAAAGACGACATAATCCTAGTATAACAAAAATCAAATCAATTGAAGATGGTATTAAGACGTTATCCAAAGGGTGTTGACCATGGATTATAGTAAAACCAAACTTTATATACAAATCTTGCAAATATGAAATTGTTTACTTGGAATAAGCTGACCTGAAACAGTTTGTGCACAGTATGTGAGTAAAATCGTAAATAGTTTTCTTTTAGCATGCTTAGCCTCTGAGAAAGAACATCAGGCCCAACTAACTCAAGCAGTTGGTCAACACAAGTAACAAACTGCTGCAAACTGCTCATCAGCCAAAACAACGACCTGAAATTTATAAAATGCTTCGAGTTGGGAGGGCCTGACGCGTTTCGATCCTAGCAGATCTTTATCAAAGACTATAGCCTTTGATAAAGATCCGGCTAGGACCGAAATGCGTCAGGCCCTCCTAACTCCAAGCATTTCCAAGCATTTGATATTATTTCAGATCATTTTGGTTTAGGACAGTTTGCAGCAGTTTTTATTACTTATGGTAAATAGACACTGAAGTACATGCACTGACATGAAGTATTATAAACTGTCCTTGGGATTTTTGTGAACTGGTCAACTGGTCAAAGATCGAGGCAGCTTAAGAGCAGTGTGACCATGTAGCTATATGGTGTTTGGCGTGACCTTCCTTCATACATGTTATACTGTACTAACATTACTTCATTCATTGTATGTAAGTTATGTAACACCCCTTGGATCCCTACTCTCTGAAGGATTCATGCACTGTGTACAAATGAACTGCAGAATGAATCTATCATCATCATGCCTGTAAAAGTATACCCAGCAGGCCAGTGAGCTTTCTCAAAATGGAAGAGAAGAACCATGGTGGTATTTCTACCTCCATGGCAGAACACGCCGATGATTTTTTGGGGGGAAGATTTCCACTGACAGGATTTCACACTTTTAACGTTAATAAATGTATGAATTTCACTTAAACAGTTTACCGGCATTATTTAAGGTCTTATGAATTCTTCAGTTCAGTCCCGTAGGGTTTGTGCTAAGGGTGTCAAGTGTTGTCAATGTAGGATGAAAATCTTTCCTTTTAAGAACCCACGCTAATGATCGGTTTTACAATCCAAAAATAAAATGTGTTAAATAGAGGCAAAAAGTACCTTGTGTTCCAGTCGGCTTTGTCAAAATAGCTCAGTTGGTTGTAGGTCGACACGTACTTTGCAGACAGGCGCGGGAAAGCCCAGTGCATCAGCACAAAGAAAACAACGGCAAAAGACACAAGAACGGGAAGGTACTCCCCGGTGAACTCCATCACATGAGGGTCGGCTGACGATGAAATGAAGCCTGCCATTTTTTGTAGAGTGAAGTTTCCAAGTTTAGGCAGGCAAGCTCTCACTTTCTCATCTGTCCAACAGAAAAAAAAAAAATAGCAAACTGAGTAAATGTACGTGAATGCTCCACTACGATTCCCTCCAGTAACCTTCGAGCCTCCACAACACAACTAGACACTGCACAGTGTGCAATACAACTGCATATAAATAGGCCCACCACAATCCTGTACACATTAGTGAGCACAACTGATTAGCACCAGACCAAAGTCCCCAGATAAACTGGGCTTCATGTGCAAACAGTGCTGCCCAGTCCCCACATCAGTGATCAATACGCCACTGGGCACATGGCAGACAGTCTATACAAGCGTGGGAAGCACATGCATGTACACAACAGTTTCATGTTTGTAAAAGGAGGGACACATGAAATGAATACAGGCCACAATCATGGTTGGTCCCCTTTTGTTCCCATTTTGTTTGGAATTAAACGTTTTGGCAGTAGCTCCATTGGTTCTGTATAGGCAGATAGGCCTAGTTGCTTTCTAATCATGGACCTTTTCTATTAGAAATAAAACTTTGTTATTGACTTGATATAACATAACAGTTCTAGCGATGTTCAAGCCGATTTGCGATGTCAAGAGTCTAGACTTTGCTTTTGTCGACAGTCATTTCATTTGGGGACATTTTCCCACCAAGTACAATTTTTATGTGTACAAAATGTCGAATGTTATGCCACTCTCTGTGGTGCTTGACCGACTGTCGACACGCCCCCCGCCCCCCCCCCCCCCCCCCAAATAAAAAGGAGTTCATTGACCAAATACTGGGCCTAACCTCCATGTAGGTCAATGTTGGTCAATTCGGTAGGCCCTAATTGTGGATGTACCGGTTTTCGAGGGTGTAAGCATTTATTCTAAGCAAGACAAAAAGTTACATACAGAAGTGAACTGTTGGCACACCGATTTGGCTTGCAGTGAAGCACACTTGAGTTTAGTACACTCAGGTTAGCTGGTACCCAGCTTCTACACAAAACAAATCAACTGGTTGTGTAAATGTGTGGTACAGGCCTGCACGCATCGTCGCTATAGGCCCTATTTGTTGTAAGGTCGGGGTTCCTGAAGTTTAGTACACTCAGGTTAGGTTTAGTACACTCAGGTTATCTGGTACCGAGCTTCTACTCTCCTATAATTTAGGTGAGTAGAAGCTGGGTACCAGCTAACCTGGGTTTCGGAAACCCCATAAGGTAAATCCTCGAAAACTAAATGACTCGAAAACAGGTACATTGACGATACATTAACCATGTTAACCACTTGACGACTTGTCCACAATTAACCGATAACGTTAGGCCCCTACTGCCTACCGTAAATTCAAGTTAGCCTAGCTGGGGGTGGACTATAGTAAAACTAAAAATGCAACTCAAACTTACCTTAGGCTTTGATTAGTCCATGGAGGAAGGAAATTAATTAGGCCTAACTTAAGTCTAGCTTTAAATTGGGGGTTCCTGAAGTTTAGTACACTCAGGTTAGCTGGTACCCAGCTTCTACTCACGATCACCTAAATGGTAGGTGAGTAGAAGCTGGGTAGGCCTACATGTACTAAGTTAGGCCTAATTCTAATAGGCCTACCAGCTAACCCGAGTGTACTAGTACTAGTAGGGCCTAGGCCTACTAACGTTAAGTTAAACCTAACCTGAGTAGTGAGTGTAGCCTAGTACTAAACTTCAGGAACCCCAATTGTTGATACCTGTACTTAGTAGTAGCCTACACTCAACACAACACTGGCATTTGCTGTCACTAACGTTAGTGTCAGGCACAGGCCACTGTGACAGTTCAGGGCAGTTCAACCGATGTTCGTAACGTTAGAGCAAGGAAGGTTCAAACTTATCACTCATTTGATTTGAGGCCAGATAAATTAGAATGACACACTCACACACACATGGATTTTCTCATGCCATTTTCAAAATATGCTCTGTAGACAGTCTGTGCATGTGGTTCAACTTTTTCGTATTATTAATACTAGGCCTAAGTTAGATTACAAAGATATCGACTGACGTGACCTACACAAAGTTTGGCGCTAGGCCGAATTCCATTCACCACAATTTCCTGTAGCTGTATCGTCATACTGTGTCATACGTCACACGCCCATTTTATGTACAGTACACAGTCTGTGCTAGTGCTATACATAATTTAGACCACACTGTGCCCTTAAAACGGAAGCACCATGTATTTCCGACATACCAACCTACGAGGCTCCATTACGTACACTGACAAAAAAAACAATGCTCCATAGTACGGTGGCTTAAAGCGAACATACGAGTTTCCGAGATAAAAATCTCAAAAAGACGACTTTCCCTAATGTTCTATCTCAGCAAGACATCCTTCCGCGAAATCCAATCTCGGACATACGTCTTTTCCCTGATAAAGACGACTTTCCGTACGAAATTCAATTTGTGACCTGAGTTTCCGTGATTCGGTTTCTTTCGGGGATACAGAAAGATGACGTAGACCCGTGATGTGTACCTTGGAAAGACACCTTTCCCTCATTTTGTCAACTCGAAAAGACGTCTTCCTGTGATATCGTACCTCGGAAAAGCCTCTTTCCGAGTTAACATATCAGGGAAAGATCGACGTCGACCATTCCGAAATAGGATATCGGAGAAAGAGCTGGAACTAGTACAAAAATGGAGACGCAGGCTAGATGTTCCCTACGGGATACCAAATTATTTTGAAAAACAACAACAACAACAACAACACTACCTTTTTCAAGTATGTTGATAGCATGACTTGACACTCGAGGAGCTACGGCACGAAAACAGTTTAAGATAAATTTTAATACCAGAATTTGCCATTATAATACGGCAATATTGAAGACATCAAGCTAAAACATGGGCAAAACTGCAGCCACAGATATTGAAACATTATTACGATAGAGATTGAAATTTCTCCCTCAATATTGGAGGAATCGAGTCTGCTTTTGTTTGTTGAATTAATAAATAGAGCAAACGCTCTTTATTAATAAAAAAAGAGACATATTTTTACGCTAAAGTTTGAAATTTCTCTTTGTAAATATTTTTGTACATTGTTCATTCACCTGTACTAGAAGTAATGTGACGAGTATGTTTTGAATGGATTTATTTTGTTCAATGAACTTGCAATAAACGGAGTTCTAAACTCCATTCGAAAAAAAAACTACACTCAAACAGTATGAGACTCATTTTTAAGCTAGAGTTTTAAATTTCTCCCTCAATAATGTTATCGAGCTGAAACCTTTACGAAAATGTAGCCGCAGATGTTCTACACAAGATGGAATAGGTTGTGCCAAATTTAAAAACCAATTTCAGGGGCGAAAAGTATAGCATCACACGCAGCGCGAAGACGACCCGAGCAAGCGTCATAAAAAACTACACTAAAACACTATGAGGCTCATTTTTAAGCTAGAGTTTGAAATTTCTCCATCAATAATGAAGCTATCGAGCTGAAACCTTTACGAAAATGTAGCTGCAGATGTTAATTATTTCGAAGACCAAAGGCAAAGGAATATTGGAAGTGTCAATGGAAATATTATAGATTTTGAAAAGGTTTCATGGGAATATTACTCTCTCAATGAAGAAATCGAGCTGAAAACGGTCAACAATGTAGCCGCAGATGTCCCCTTCAGGATGATAACGGTTGTGCCGCAATTCTGCCGAATCTTCATTGCCGAAATTTAAAGTATATCACCACTTGCTGTGCGATACATAACCACAGCCAAAAGTCCCTATTTTGAAACCCGTTATTTTAAAATTTACTCCAGAAATGGAGCCGGAGCCGGAGCCGAGGTTTGGAAAAGGGCCTAGATACACTGACCGTGTTTGAGCGAGAAACTGACTGAATTTTTTTTTTCAAAATGCGCCTGAATGAAGTCGAGATCTCAAGAATAATTCCAATTTATTGATTATTAAAAAGCAATATAATACTGCGCTTCATGGCCGTATGTTTATTAAGAAATCTTGATATACCTTTCGCGATATTGGATTCGATTCACCCCACTAACCCCAACTAGTTCGGTGGCCTAGCGGTATGGCTTCTGCACTGGTAAGCAGGAAGTCGTGGGTTCGAATCCCACCTGGGCCGGCATGTGATTTTTTTTATTGATTTTTTTTATCACGTGCACCCACAAGCACTGAGTGTGCGGTGCTCGTCCACGTCGGTGGCGGACAATCAAACCCAATTTGATTATAATCTTGATAGAGAACTTATTTTGGTTAGAAACATAGGATTTATATATATATTTTTTTTCAAATTTAGATTTGTTTTAAAGCTCGCAAAAATACCAGCTTTAAAGCCGATAGAAAGTTAATAAGTTTTACAGACAGACGTGCAAATAACCGGTGACATGCCATGGGTTATAAGGCGAACATGAGCTGCATGTAAACTATGATCACTGAAACCCCAAAAGGTTCAACTATTTCTCTTCATGTATTAACTTTGATTTTCGTAGAGTGACCCTTTGGCCAAACTGAGATTGGTATAGGTCACACGTCTTTACCCCGGACAACAATATTGTCGGCCAAAGTGATGGAATTTAACCTTCTTTCTCGTTACACTGACCCCCGAAATACCAGTGAACCTCTGGGCTATGACGTGTGATTATAATAAGTTTAAAACGACAGAATACTTATTCGATGGAAACTGTACAGTATAAATAAATACAGATCTACGAAATTAATTTTAATTCAAGCATCTGAAAACAAAGTTTAGTTCTCAATTTCACAATGCAATACGCGTACATCGTTTGAGGTGAAACTTGGGAAAAAGCATGACATTATTTTCAGTGCTGGAAAACAATTTTATGCAACTTATTCGTACCGAATGGGTCAATGTTCAATTGCACTAAATTGAATTGTCATGAAATGATAATGTCTCACCGTAACGTTCACTGTGTTCATCAGTCTAATCGTTAGCTTCGCTCTGTTGAGCTGCCAAAATCATTTCACTGTTCACAAGGCAAAAGTGAATTATACCTTTGGTTTACCTAAAAAGTACAATACACATGCACCATATCTTCATACCCTGTCAGTTTTACGTAATTCTGTGAACATTTCTGTTTTGGTTTTTAGCAAGTACAAAATAATGATACTACATTTAAAGGTAATGTCATAAACTTTGGCATGGGTGTCGATCCCGGGGGGGGGGGGGGGGGGATGGGGGGCCGGATATATATTTGAGGTGGGGGGATGGCGTGTATTATCATCCCTCAATATTTTGAGATTGAATGTCATTCAAGTTTATTGTATAGAAATAAATTATTACATGATCCTTGTTTTTTTGTGTCTTCGCCGGTGGTGAATTTATACTGTTTAATCTTATGAATATCGTTTTTAAATGCTCTAAAATGCTTCTTTCGATTCTGTTTTTATTAAAAAAGTCCCTGGTTTGCAGTGGGAGGGGGGTATATATCCCACCTCCCACAGCCTTCCCGGCTCCGCGGTCGCTTCGCTCCCTAGCATAGGGCACCAAATCACAAATCATCCCCCCCCCAATCATGAAAAGAAATCAACACCAGTGTACTTTGGCTTTTATTAAAGAAATACAGATTCATGGGCAAAACAGGATATTAAGACAGATACAGTAATTAAAAGTCATCTGTGAAAATTTAAGTCCCATACTGCACGGTGCCCACTTTTAGAGAAAAGCAGTGAAAAACAGCCACAGCTAGTATTTCTTAAGTCTTTTCTGTTTTAATTTTTATCTTTTAAAAGATGAAAAAAAATTCGGTCGTTGTTTTACTAATTTCTGGAAAAATACATCATTTCAGGCGGGAAAATTTTAACGATATGTTTCTAACACCACAATCTTCATACCCTGTAAGAATTAAACATAAATCTGTGAACATTTACTTGTTTTGGTTTCTTTGCAAGTATGATATGCTACCTATAAGGCACGACGGAGATCAGTGATCTTGCTGATCTAGTGGTAGCGTTGGACGTGGGGCCTGTTTGTTTAAGGCAAAGGATCCCATTACATGTATTTAGGAATCCACGTCCTATGCAGGGTACGCTTAATAGGATCCGGACCGAAGAATCCGTGGATCACGGATCTCACAACTAAAACATAGTCAGATGCCACAATACTTTGCATCAACACGTACAGGAACAAGATTCAATTCACAGTGATCGCTCAGGTCAAAGGTCATCAAGATGGCAGCCTCCATGAACCCCGTGACGGTCGTCTTGTGGTCTGCAGCATGTCTAGTGTTTTTGCTCCTGTTGAGACTCTTGATTGTATTTGGGGGCCTCGGGAAAAGAAAGATAGCAAGAGAGTACAATGCCACGGAGTTGAAGGTCCTTGTTATCGCCGGCTCGGGTAATTAAACGGAAATACGAATAAAGAATTGGTTAAGTTGCCGCAGCCACACGAAATGGGAGGGGGCCATTGCGTACGTCATGTGTATGGGGGAAAATATCAAAGTTGGCATTTTGTGCATATACTAGACCCTAGTCTTGGTCCAAGACTGTAAAGCTCGATAACGGACCCCATCGTTCCATTGCGCCCTCTCGTGATTTCATTTGACCCAGCTGCTCGCATTACAGTCTTGGGCATTTGGTATGAATTGTTTAACTTTTTCTTTATTTTTCCTTCGGATTTCCGGAGGAACCAATCAGCGCCCGCAAAAATCCAGTTGAATTGGTATATAATGAATATGGATGACCTGTAACGAATGACCTCCGTGTACCATGATAATGCAGTATCGTACATGACTAGTACTGTACTATGCTTCGGTGTCGATCGTGGGATCGGGAATAGTCACGGTGCGCTGTGGTATTGTCATGGGGAATTGAAATAATGTCTGCGTTGCCTACTGCTTGCTATAGTTGTCATGATAGTATACTTACTATTCGTCGCATAGTCGGACATGCCTGATGCATGAGGGCATTGAACACTTTTACTATACACACGATCTGTTTCTATTATGGTAAATATTACAACATGAAAGCTGGTGGTACACACACATTAATTGTGGGTGCGTAATTAACTCTAGCTTTCCACAAACGAGACACTACCGCATGGATTTGAATGTAGCCGCCATGTTGTGTCTGCGATTCAACAAGCACGGAATCATGCAGCTCAGACTGTTTTATAAACCACGCGCTTCGAGACAATAGATATAAGTTTTTTTTATAATGTCTATGACCGACGGAGACTGTCTGGACGCGGACTGTCTCGCGTTTGTTTACATTTCAGCAGCTCCAACCGTGACGCTCCCACGGCCCGCTTGGCATCCTATTTTGCATTTCAACGTAAATCATGAATATTCATAATAAGGTACCTAATTGGCATACAAAGGCCACGCCTCGGTTTATAGCAAATGCCCAAGACTGTAATGCGAGCAGCTGGGTCAAATGAAATCACGAGAGGGCGCAATGGAACGATGGGGTCCGTTATCGAGCTTTACAGTCTTGGACCAAGACTAACTAGACCCATGAACAGTGCCCAGATACATCGCTACTATCAGGATCCGAGAGTAGCGATGTATCTGGGCCCTGTTTACGGGTCTATGTCAGTATGTGCGTACATAGGGCCTACTAAATTATTATGGACGGCCCCTTATTACCGACACCGGTATATATTTCTGGGGTTCCTGAAGTTTAGTACACTCAGGTTAGCTGGTACCCAGCTTCTACTCACCTAAATTCTAGGTAAGTAGAAGCTGAGTACCAGCTAACCTGAGTGTACTAAACCTAACCCGAGTGAACTACATGTAAACTTCAGGAACCCAATACTGTATTTCTATTTTATCTCAATAGCTCTGCGCAGAGTGACGTGGAAGGATGGATTCAAAGCAGCAAGTTGTATGGTTTTATGAAAAGCAGCTTTGTTTTCTAAATCTCGAGACTCACTCTGTGAGTCTTTCCGACATCATACATACATCTCCATCACCGGAACTCAGTCCATTGTACAAGTCGTGTTGCATTGGCTAACTTAAGCACCCATTTGTAACATTCACATAGTATTAGTAGAACACACAGTACTACTAGTATTACTACTACATGTACTAGTACTTGTTATCGTCAGTCTAAATCATGTTTGGAAAGCTGATTTTAATTTCTCGACTATGATTTGACATATAATTATACACTACATGTCCTGCAGTCGATTTCACGAAACTTTACGCAGTTGCGTAAGTCCACTTACGCCACAAATTTCGTGGCGTAGGTGGACTTACGCAACTGCGTAAAGTTTCGTGAAATCGGGCACAGGTGTTGCCTCACTAATACAATAATATCGGTAAGTACCGGTAAGATTAGAATCCTTCAATTTGTGTAGGCTTCATCAAATCCCTATTTTTGACTTTCATCAATTTTTCACAAAAGATACAATTTTATACACATATTTCCCTTCTTCTTGTCTAACTCTCTCTCTCTCTCATCTCTCTCCCTCTCTGTTTTACGTCTTGAACTGCATAATTCAGGCGGACACACGACAGAACTTTTGCGGCTTCTGGGAAGTTTGAGCGATGCCTACACCCCGCGGGTTTACATCCTTGCAGACACAGACAAGATGAGTGAGGAGAAGATACGAGCCCACGAGGCAGAGAGAAAGAAGACCCGGAGAAATGCAGAGGTTTGTTTACAAGAAAAAGACAAACAAACAGATAAACAAACAAACAGATAAGCAAACATACAGAGCATTTGCCTTCCAATTGATGTATTTCAACCAGTTACGATAATTATGTCATAAGTGGTTTCCTTAATAGAAATATCTTTGTTAGTGGAGATCCACTTAACATGTATACATACATTTAGTCATATACTTTTCCAGATTGAATTTCTGCATTTCAGAATTTTCGCTGGTACTCGCATGACCGGTGACCTTGCTGCCATTAGTCAGTAGTATGATTAATGAAATAAATGAGGAAAGAAAGATAACTCATGAATATTCATGTTTTATTATGCAAGGTGATACACATATAACCGCAACAAATGTATATGTATAAAGTAAAATTTATAATCATAATAGGAACCAGACTATTTTTCCATTCTGTGCACAGTTTAGCTTGGAGAGAATCCCCAGGAGTCGGGAGGTCAGACAGTCCTACATCACTAGCGTAGCCTCCACCTTGTATGCTGCACTCTACTCATTTCCATTGGTCTTCCGGCATTCACCTGACCTGGTAGGTACTACATCATACATGTCTGGTCATCTCTGCCAAACTCAACTCTGCCCGTATCTATCCACAGTTGAACGAAGACATTTAGGAGAACATACATCATATGGGTGTAGGTCCCAGAAGCAGTTTCTCTGTGGGTCATTAATGACACAACTAGAGGCCCACTTTCCCACTAGAGTGCTCATCCCCGTGACAAACTCACCCTGGGGCCGCCCTGGAGTGAATAGAATGAATACCAATCTGTGCGTTTCATGATCTTTATTGTAGATTCTTTGCAATGGCCCCGGAACATGAATACCAATCTGTGCGTTTTATGATCTTTATTGTAGATTCTTTGCAATGGCTCCGGAACATGAATACCAATCTGTGCGTTTCATGATCTTTATTGTAGATTCTTTGCAATGGCCCCGGAACATGAATACCAATCTGTGCATTTCATGGTCTTTATTGTAGATTCTTTGCAATGGCCCCGGAACATGAATACCAATCTGTGCGTTTCAAGATCTTTATTGTAGATTCTTTGCAATGGCCCCGGAACATGAATACCAATCTGTGCATTTTATGATCTTTATTGTAGATTCTTTGCAATGGCCCCGGAACATGTATACCAATCTGTGCAGCAGGATTTACAATGAGGGTAAGTTAAGGATCTTTCTGCAACAGATTAATCACCCTTTAAGTCACCAACTGAGGTGATGATAATGGCTGTCTGTCACGTTGCCTATTCCATTCCATTTGCCATGTCCAGGGGCCAATTTCATAAAGCTGCTTGAACACCAACAACTTTGATAAAATAAAAATCAGTAAAACCAGCCAAAAATCCCTGTGAATGTTATGCTCGGCTGAATACAAACTTGTCAAAAGCAAATAAATCACTTGCAAATTTGGTTGATAAACCTGTATGATCAAGGAAGACTTTTCAGGTCTATGGAAAATGAGCCGCAGATTGTCCATAAACCATTGAGCAATGCCAAGTGGCGTGTGGGCAAAGTGATGAATGTGCAAAAGTGGCAAATGGGCAAAGCCGCAAAGTGGTTGTGGACAAAGTGAAAAATGAACAGAAGTGGAAAATGGACGAAGTGGAAAAAGGTCGAAGTTGAAAATGGTCGAAGTAGAAATTGGATGAAGTGAATGTGAAATGGCAATTGCATCTTGCATTGACTTTTTCTGTATCTTGTTCATTCTCTGCTCATAAAATGATGTTTTCCTGTATTTTGTTTGTATTTTTCAGTTCTTTGGACTCAAAGCTGTCCAGCAAGTGTACGTAGAGAGCATGTGCCGTGTTGAGACCATGTCACTATCAGGTCAGATCATGTACTACTTCGCTGACCATCTCTTGGTACAGTGGCCGAGCCTAAAGGCAAAATACCCCAAGGCCACGTACTTGGGTCGAGTTGTTTAAATACAAAGAGGAATTCAGTTTTTGCTTTTGTGCCAGAATTATGCTTTCTGTCATATGAATATTTCTTTTTTTGTTTAAGATAAAAATGTATCAATACAAGTAATCAGCCAAAATAATGACCTGAAATTTATAAAATACTTATATTTAGGGGGCCTGACGCATTTCGATCGAGCAGGATCTTTTTCAAAGGCTACAAACCTTCGATAAAGATCCTGCTAGGATCGATAAGCAACATGCCCTTAAACAAACTATAGTGCAAGAAGTCTTTTCTAGATTTTAATTTGAATTTGCCATAGCAGTCTTGGTGGCTTATAGTAGGTACATGTATGTAGGACCTCTGTACGAGAGAGCTGCAGCAGGTCACAAGTTCAAATCCTGCCTATGCAATCCTGTGTTTTGGTTGTTTTATTGGAATTGAAAGGTACTGGCTGTACACACTCTAAATATGCGATAGGGATAGAAATAATAATACTTCTAATTGCTAACTGCAGAAAACTCTTTATTGTTTTAAAGCTTGGGTAATTGTTTCTTGATGAGAAGGGAAGTCAGCGTGATTTTTGTTTAACAAAATAATTAAGTAAATTAATTAAGTATTTGCTTCAAAGATCTTGACAAGTTGTAACTTGTTTGCTTTTTCCGCAACGTTTGAAAATAAGAAGTTTAAAGGTAACGTCATACTTTGGTTTTTGTCAAAGAAATGCAGATTCATGGACAAAAATATTTAAAAAGATACAGTAATAGTCATCTGTGAAATTTCCAGTCCCATAGGGTGTCCACTTTTTTAGAACACTCCGCGCTGTAATAATATACTGAATGTCTTTTAGTTTACAGTGCCACTATAATTATGATCTTGATACAACATTTTCTTTCATTTTTAAATTGCAGCATGGCCTAGCAAAATTGTTCTGTTCATCAATTTCATTAATTTGTTTTTCTATTTTTTGGAAAAGTTTCTAAGTGTTGCAACATCATTACTGTACATTTTTGCTCGACGGTTTATGACATTATGATTACAGTACTTTATAATAGAGTTTATTCAGTGATTTGATATTAAAAACAAAGTGCCCACAAAATATGCACATTATGTTGCTTTTTTAAAAGAAGAAACATATTAATTAGGTGCATTTAGTATCACATTTTGCTGATGTGAGAATAGTTTATGCTGTGTGATGTTAATAGTCTCATCTAGACTGTTAGTGTTTGTAAAATGTGCCTTTGAGAAAAATGCCAGTAAAGATTAAGACAGGATTTTTTTAATACAATAAATAACGGTATATAAAAGCTTTTTTAATTAAAATGCTTGGAGTTAGGAGGGCCTGGAACAATTTTGCAATGAAACAAGCAAATGTGAGAATGTTGACATGATGTTGTCCTATTATCGCCGTGTTTTTGTTGTTGTTGTTGTTTTTTGGTTTTTTTTTTTACTTTAAGTCAACCTATTTTGTATGGCCACAACTGTATTATGCATGTTATTCTACCTTTAATTTTATTCTTATAGTACCAAGCATTCACGCACTTCATGAAACAATCTGTATACATTAAAGCACTGCACATGTACACATGTCTGCTTTACATTATTATTAGGACACGACGAGGGGCGTGGTTGTCCTACTGCATCTTAATGACACGCCAAGAGAGGGCGCCATTGCTAGCCGACAAGAGGGTGCAGCTGACGAGTAATAATTTAATAATTTTCCACGGGCAATAGTCATTTTCAGAAAAATAGATGATTAAGCCATCCAGAAAAATAAAGCTGGAATGTTCTATTTCGATAATCACTTTGCCATATGTTGACCAATGACCCTTTTTGGTGAAAAGTCCGCCGACGCAAAGAAAATTAGGCCTGTACCTTTGAAACAGCTAAATTAACGTGCCAAAAAGTACCCCTTTATAACATGGAAAAGGTTTAGGGGGTATCATCCAAACAGCTCAAAGGTGGAAGTCCAAATTTTCGGGACCGCCATTCCATCAATCTCAACCCTATCTGCTGCCACCATGAGTCAAGATTTGTTTATGTATAAACTTTGTTCTGTTTACAGCGACCCAATGTAGCCATATGCACCTGACCGTGTTTTATAGCTCCATGGTTCATGTGTCATATACCAGTGGCCAATTTCATAGAGCTGATTCTAAAATAAAGCACAAAATGTCCTTTAGCATGAAAAGTCTTACTTGATCAAACAGGATTACCAATCAAATGTTCATGTTACGTGTACTGCTTTTGGGCTTGTATTCGGCCATTGTTTGGTATTTGCTGAGCAGAACATTCACAAGGAGTTTTGGCTGACATGGGGCCTACTGATTTTATTTACCAAGGGAACTACGGCTTACCAACCGGCATCGGTATGCTCCGCAAAATTTTCCGGCGCGCCACGGAAGACGAAATCCGTGTCTCAATCCGTGTAGACGGAAACCGATCGATAAGGAAGCGGCTAGCTCGCTGCCATCTGACTGCCCCAAGCCGTGAACTGCATGTATAATAATTAACTTTAATTGTTTATCCCATAATGAATCATCTTCTAAAGGCTACAAGAGTGAACCACATGGACCCATTGGTGCCAAGAAGTGAAATCGCACGGCGACGTGAAGTCGTACGTACGGATGACCAAAACTTACTTGAGTTTCGAAGCAAAAGAATGCCATTTTTTTTTGGAATTTGTTACGGGAGGGGGGCAGTTCTTTGTATAAAGTGTGATATCAAATTGAGCTGTCATTCATCTTGATTTATTGCAAACTGACATTAATGACATTCAAACAGACAGGGTATACTGTATGCTCCAGAGTCGAATCTGTATTACTCGTTATATATCCTTATGAGAGACGGAATGCCGTTTTCATCATTATGTCTTGTTATGATGGATCACTTCGACTGAAATCTGCTGTTATTAAGTAAAGTCACCTTGTGTGCAAACGATCAGACAGTGACGCAACGAGTGGAAACACAAGTGTGGGTAAGTCATCAGCATTATTGTAGTTGCTGGATATCAGCTTAAACTAGCATTATGACCACATCAATCACTTGTGTAAGGTTAATTTATTGAGCGGATTGATAATAGGTCTATCTTTATATGTGCATTAACTAAGATGTAAAATAGGAAAGGATAAGTACCTTGTTTTAGAATCCTCGCACCGTATAAGATCATCGACCGGGAAGGGCGACCTCTGGAACCGGGAGCAATTTAGCGTGATGTTCACTGAGACGTTCGACCATAAAGCGACATCGTGTCCCCAGTTGAAAATGGTGCCAGCAGGAATGGTATAATCAATCGTTAAAGAAACCCGGCCCACGGTCCAAGAAACGGATGGCCGCGTCGGCATCCATGCAGGCCGGGCGTTGACCGGAGGATCACGGCAGCCAGACTCGGCACACAGACGGCTAAAATCCACTGGGCAATCAGTGGTGGACTGCACATGGCTCGACCACAACCGCTGAATATAGCTATTATTATTAAAGAAGAACTGCTCATCCATCCCACCTCAAACCACCTGAATTCTTCCAAGAGCAAACAGAATCCGGTTGTTTTCTAGTCCAATATGTGAATTTCTTTGTCCAATCCGCTGGCCGAGAATGCAGCGGTCAACTGGTTGAAAGTGGGCCCAAACAAACAGCAGAATATATTACGTTTCTCACAACAAAAGGCGCGAAGTAATGGGAGACTTTTGAGACGTTGACGGCGATAAACTGAAGTCTTTTTTTTTTTACTGGATCTGAGCATGCGCGCACAATTGTGAGCATGCGCGCATTGTTGTGTACATGCGCTATCAAGTTGAAGACCCCGGGCCTTTACGGAACCTGTCTTGAGGCTAGGCTTGGGATTTATTTCGCTACCGCCATTTGACGCCCACAATTCGAAATGAAGGGATTGGGCCACATGACGAAGCCGAAGAAAGGCTCCAGCTTCGCCATGTATCCCAAGCCGTTCATTTCATTTAGGACACAAAATGGCGGTAGCAAAATAAATCCCAAGCCTAGCCTCAAGCCTGATTTCGTAAAAGTCTCCCATTGCTTCTACACAGCAAAGCTTTAGCAATTTGAACCTCAAAACTGAAATATAAAGTAAACTTCCAAGTTCTACATGTAGCCTGTATACAACGAACGACAAAGATTTGATTCATCATCGACGTATTTACTGTTTTATTAATATATTGCATACCGTGTATCTTTTAAACAAAACAAAAAATGTACAGTAATTACATATTTGGTTATACAGACAGTTGCGAGGTGTCTAATTAGTAATTATGTTAAATTAAATCATTATGTATACTAAGTACAAAAACCCCAGATTATGCTACAGTCATTTTCAGTTATAATACTTTGGCTATTGTGTTCGTTTGTGCAATAATTATTACTGTTATCATCATGAAACTCTCTCTCTATCTCTCTCTCTAATTATACATGTACATTGTATTTACATTCAAAGTTATGGCGGTAAAAAAAGGTAAAAACAATAATAATAATAAGACCAGAAAAAGATGCCATATTTAATTAATGTTAATCTGCATTCCCAATTGGGTTGTGGCTATAAAACATTCTGTGCGTGACGTCACGACACAGAAGCTGCTGTGTCAGTTCCCAATTGGGAAGGCCCAATTAGCACCAGAGAAACCGTAGAGATTCTCAATTCTGCCGAATTCGTACATGGGCTTCACTGAGAGTCTGCATCACCGGTGACGTCATGCACGAAGTGTCTGGCTTATCAATATAGCCACATTCACTTAATTCAGCTGGGGTCGAGTTCACGAAGCCCTAAGATCAATCGTAACTCCAGTTACGATCGAAGGTATAACCAACCATGGGCCGATTTCATTAAACTCATCGCAACTTATTATCAATCGTAGGACTTATGATGCATTGCAGCCCAATATAGGATACGATGGGCTATCCTTCGTAACAAGAGTTACGATCGGTCGTAGGGCTTCGTGACATCGACCTTGTATGCGACGTAGGGATGCAATGCAACATAAGTCGTACGATTGATAGTAAGTTACGATGGAATTGTTGACAATACACTCCAGGTTTCACGGATTATTATACCCGAAACTCATGTCCCCGAATACCACCGTACTAGTAGTACCCACCTACCTCCCCTTACATATTCTGTTTACTACCCGTTGTATAATTCATTCTCACCCTTTAGTACAAAAACATGACTCGATTTGAACATAAAAAAGCAAAACTAAACTGTAGTACTGCACTATAATTGGTATTTTTTTGCAGGCAAGAAGTAAACACAATTGGATTCTTTCTTGCAATATGTTTGAATTTATCAAACCCCAACTTTGGGTCACCCCGGTAGGCCTACTCAAAAGGCAGAATTATCCATGTGCTCAAATTTTGCCCCTTCAAGAAAAACAAATGTTGAATATGGTTACACAGTTGATTAATGTGCACCTCTATGTTTAGCTGCGTGACATAATACTGCTTGTTTTCCAATTCACATAGTTATAATTATGTTTATTTGGGATGTGTGGGTAGGTTGCTGAATAGAAGTCTGTCAGCAAGTTATACCTACAGTGTATGTGAAATGCTGAATAGTGGATTAAGATGTAAATATTATGACTGCATGGTTAGATGTGGTATTATTATTTGTGCGAGTACAGTGAATCAATCCTACACACACACATTTCTGCCCTAGCATAAACTGCATAATACGCCAAAGTGCCATGAGTGATCCGTGACCCACGTCCGTCGTATAACGACTATACGACACTGTGAACGTTTCTCACCGTAGCCATTTTCAAATCCAGCCCGCTGTCTGCAGAGCATGTATTACTTCGACAGAATACGAGCAAAGGTAAGTAATTCCACCCCTTCCCCAAAATAGATATATAAATAAATAAATATTATTCAAATAAATTCTAACAAATTCAGAAATACAGAAATATAGAAATATGCGAGAAGTCAGCATAATGCTCATGATGTAGGATAGAAGTCTACAGATTACGTCACTGATTGGACTTCTGCATTTTTCTTGTTTTCATCAAATAAACCACAAAGGAAACTGACTGGTATTCAATTCATTAAGACGTGAACAAAGAAAAAGTTACTGCAGTGGGATTCGAACCAGCGACCTCCGGAATACTATATCGCTCTTACCAACTGAGCTACCCAGCCCTACGTTGGTAGTGTCCTTATAGTAGTCAATTATAAACTTTGTTCGTTTGGCAGTCAGAAGCCATTAAACCGCTCACGTACTGCTATATCCCAAGGATCATTTAAGATACGTGCAGCAATGCTGCAACCTGAGAAACAGCGCATGGGGAATCACTTAAAGAGGATGCCGCTTTTTGTTAAATAAATATCTAGTTGTCTCTGAAAAGATGACAGCTATTTATAATACCCTGAGTTTCAAATCGATTACTTGGCATAATTTCATTAGTTGGGGGTTAAATTCGGGAATGGGTCTTTGAGCCAGCATCAATCCCAATTTCCCTCCTCGAAACACAAACAGAGACACGCCCACCCCAAAACACCACTACGTTTTTAATACTGGAAACTTTGTTCGACGTTTGTCGTGCAATTAACAAACTCGATAATAATTTTTCTTATCTATCTGAAAGCCTGGTTTGAAAAGAAAAGAAGAAAAAAAGGAAAGACTCTTTGCTTCAAACTTCGAACCGGATACGGCCGGTGCTCCGTTTGAACATGCAGGATCGCAGCTCACCGATAACTCTTCGTCATTTTGGTGGACCGTGTTGGGAGTGGTCTTTGCACGTGATGAGCTGGTAAACCTATGTATTGTGTAGTACACCTGTACAAACACGAACCTGCAATACCTTTTAGTTTCACCTGCATGTGCATGTAATCTCTAGGTAGGTCGTAAATGGAATCCACTCGATTCCTTTCTGCTGAATGTATTACGGGGAACGTGCTTGAAAGGTAATTGAAGAAATTGAAGGATTCAGACGAGGGCCTCTGCATGCTTAATAAATGTCGTGTCATTTTAATAGTCACAGAGCCACTGAGTCTGCACAAACGGAAACATAGTTCACCTTCCCTCGAAGTGTGCGTCCTACCATCAGTTCAACTTGGTATTAAACGAGTTAAGTTCCGGAATTCCGATTGTACTCGCTATTTTCAAGCTGTACTGGGTGACGGGATCGACACATATTTTCCTTTTGAATGAAAGGTTCATTATCAGTCGACGCTGTCATCATCAACTTGCCGGCTCCGTCATTGTCACCACCTCTCCGTTGTTCCTGGCTTTGCGCCCTCCAACCGCCACGAAATTGTAGTCCACGTCCTCCTTACTCTCGTCTGCAACTTCCTGCGAGTTGCTTCGGTCCTCGGCAACGCCGTGCGACACCGGAGCGTCACCAGACTTGCTGGCGTTCCTCTCTTCGGTGCCGGCGGCAGCCGGCGTCTTTCTGCCGGCCGCCACCTCACCCCTCATAGTCCTGTTCAGGGCCAGAGGTCCGTATTTCTCCCGGTAGAGCTTCAGGAACGGGGTGTCCAGTCTGTTGTGGTTGAACTCCTTGCTGGTCCAGGTTGGGTAGATGAACTTGATGTTGTACTTCTTGGCCCAGCGTCCGAAGATGTACTTCTCTGTCACGAAGAGATGACCGCTGGTCAGTCGCTCCTCGCTCTTCATGTAGTAACCACACTCGGTCCGCGTGGTGTTACCCGAATTGCCGTAATAATGGTAAGGCGTGGAGTCGTTTGGATGTTCCCTGTAGAACAAAAAAACAGAACAAAAATGGTTTTAAAAAGAAAATAACTGGGTTTTCATCCACACGGCAAGTGTACTGTTCCAAAGATCACTTTTAACAGTTTTTCATCAATTAATCGCATTTTTTGGGGTACGTTTTGTTATATTTTATCTTTTAGAGTTTCAAATTTTTATTTCCTCTGGTTTTTCTCCCCTGGAGAATCACTGACACTGAATGTATCTATATCCGCTTGTCTGGGTAGCCCATACCTAAAGTTCAGCCCGTGTACCTAATATAAGAGTGCGGAACACAACCATCCTGTTGCCACCTTTAACAGATATACGTCCTCTTGTGAATGGACCAATGTGTTTGGTGAAGACCCCCCCCCCCCCCATCCCCCACAGCACTCCGCCATCTCCCACTTCATTTTCAGGGGCCTTCATAATTATATCCTTCAGCTTGTCCGCCTCCAGATGCTCTTAGAATGGGAAGTATAGGATGACAGCGAGAGAAGCTAAGGGTGTACGGTGAAAATTGCCTATTATCAGCTCGATTGCTCACGCAGCAGTGAAGCACCTGAGAGGGCTGCTGAATCCACGCAACATGCACGAGTGCGTGGTTATTCACAAAAAAGGGCTGTTTCTTTTCTTTCTTTCTTTCTTTGCATTTTACAAGCCAGGTTCGCGCGCCCTTTATTTTTGTCTTTTTTTTTCGAAAGGAACAAACACTTTCCATCCTCTCACCTCCCGGAAACATCACCCGTTGCCGCGGCAACGCCAACTCGGAGGAGGAAAGGGGCGTTATGAGAATGTCTCCATCTCCTCCATTCCCGGTAGAGCGAGGCTTTGAGTGTGGCGTACTTTGCGAAAAAAATCGTTGTATATGCTCGACAAATCTGATGGAATCCGGTTGGAAGAACTCGGTAGCCCACCAGGGGGCTCCTAGCCGAGGAGCCGAGGCTAGATCCAGGTTGAGAGCACGGCAGCGATCGTATCCTCACGACAACCTCAGGGAAAGACAATCATCCTTACCGAAATCGTCTTTACCTAACCCGCGCTGTCAGTAGCAAATTGCCACAAATCCGCTTATTACAAACCAGAATAGTTTTTGCATCGTGATCAGTAATCACAATATCACGCCAATTTCCCCAGCTTTAATTTGTGTTGAACTGAACTGCAATTGACTACAATTCCCAAATTTGTGTGAATACATTCAGGACTTTTGAACGTTGATGTAGCGTTTCCCTGTACAGGCAACTTGTGGCTTTATAAACATCAGGGATGTTGCAGCATCAACAGCTAACCGGCATGAGAGAACAGCGGCGGCGAGCAATTGAAAGAAACCTTGATGACATTTTCGATCAAATTTCTCCTCGCCAAGCCGCTGCATGTAAGTGCGTTCTTTTTATTTGTAATTAGACACCAGGCTAGCAAATTGCGAAAATGATATATCTGAAAATGGAAACTGTATATCCCCTCGGAATCTTGGCAATAATGAAATTGACCGCCATCGGTGGTATATACAGCAACTCAGTCAGTGTGTAGGGCTTTTATTCACGGCAAGTAGCGTGCTGGCGTCCTTCCGAAAGGCAGCACTAGGTAGTGCTCTACCAAGCGATGCATTAAAAACGTCTACACCATCCACGGACCATCACCGTCACTGCGAGTCCTGTCCAACGCCGTTCCATTTCCTATTTCCGCTGCGAAGCCTGATGGATTTCACTCTAAATTGTTGTCAGGAGCCAAATTCAGGTTTGCTGCCATTTAAAGTGCAACTGATACAAGTTTCTTGATGTTAAGTGGAACTCGGATTCTACTCTAATTTGGAATGACCCACCTTGGAAGGTAAATTTCCAAGTTGTGCTTTGTCTTCTGTCTAGGGTCCATGCAAAGCAACTCGGAGGCAACCATAATATAATACACCGAATGCAAAAGATTTAGGCCTAAAGATTTAGTTTTGCTGGGGAATAATGTCTTGAAAACTAGTACTTAAAAGAGAATGATTTGCAAATTGAAAGTTGAATGCAATTTCTTTTATACCATGAGCATTGACGGGGTCTGATTACTCGTAAATTGCCCCGTGACGTCATGGATCTCTTGAGGACTCAATGAAAAGACACCTTGAGGAAAGACTAACTATGTTTGGGCCTGTTTGCTTCGCACGTGCCCGGATCTCAATCGGTGATCCGTGTGTTGGTTCCCACACCTCACATAATTGTGTGTATGCTGGATGCTGAGAACCAGCGAGTTGGAATCCAATCCGGATCCGGATCCA
The DNA here is from genome assembly GCA_963971285.1 of Astropecten irregularis. Lineage (NCBI taxonomy): Eukaryota > Metazoa > Echinodermata > Asteroidea > Paxillosida > Astropectinidae > Astropecten > Astropecten irregularis. The sequence continues at coordinate 13,418,528 of OZ020253.1, forward strand.
TGAGCGCAATTAACACCGGACGGACCCGGAGTGAATAACAAAACTTACAAGCAGTAATCTCCGTACACCATTCCGTACACCTGTAAGTCGTCGCACATGTCCAGTGCTAGCAGCATCGTGTGCCATCCCGTAGTCAGCCACGTCTTTGCCTGGGTCCTGTGAGGCAAATACAATAAATGAATAATTGAATACTATGACACAGGTATATTATTATTACACAGTTCAATACTATAGGATCCACTGTGTCTCAGTTCGGAGTTTTGACTTCTCCCACGTCCGCAATAAGAATCCGAACTGAGACACGAGGCTCTCCCACGTCCGCAATAAGAATCCGAACTGAGACAAGGCGGATCCTACAGTATTTAACTGCTTAATAATATACTTCGTTAAGAAGTAAATATCGGTGTGCATCAGAATATTCATAGAGAAATGCTAGTTAATAACTAGCATTTCCCTATGATATTCTGATGAACACAGACATTTTACCACTTTTGAGCTTTCACATTATTTTTTAATAAAAACAAGTAAAACATAAAGTGTTGATTAACGAGCATTAGAACGAGTGCGAGACCAATGTTGACATACCATCACGTGATTATAGTTAGTAATTTTCATCTCATTTGGCACAGAGCAGTGGTGGAAACGAGGAAAGACATCTATTACATCTTCCACATTCTTCTTTGCACATTTCCATGCACTGCGCGCTCTGTGCAAAATGAGATGATAACATTCCCACTATAAGTCACGCGATGGCATGTAAACATTGATCGCACAATCGGTCTATTCAAGCAATATCCGTATGCTTATCTGGTAACACGTTGATAAAACGCTGCTGCTATTCCTTCGTGACATTTTCACACCTTTTTTTCAATACTCTTCTAGCAATTCATAACAGACGGAAACAGTCGGTCGATGCACTTCAAGGCATAATCTCAGGTCGTCCAAACACTATAAGAGATGTGATCAAAGTTCTTTTCAAACCATCTCCAATTCCCTTGGGATGATGCAGTCACCACCTGCTATTTAGCAGACGAAAAAACAAATACGGCGCCATCTCTAACCGTACCGGTTTATCCAGGTTTATACCTCGGGCGAGAGAATTAAGCGCATCAAGTGCAAACAAATCAGTCTGGCTGAAAGATGTATTAAGTACATGTACGGCGATCTTCACCATGAGCTTGAGTTCAACGCACCGGGCAATTCGGCCGTACAACTCGGCTTTCTTTACCCGCAAATGTCGATACAAAATAACGAAGCATTGCCAATCACCTCGAGTTAAAATTCTCTTCTCCTCATAAAGACGGGGACGAGTGCTGCGAATTAGAATAGTGGTGAGTTCCTTTAGGATAAATTGAATTGAGAATAAGAAGTAATAGACACAAACTCGGCCCGATATTATAAATGATGGGAAACGGAGATAACCCTGTCAAGAATAGCCGCGTAGCCAGCATTGTCAGTATGGGGGCAACGTCAGTATCCTCCCTCCCCCTCTTTCTTTTCACGTTCTCCCTCCTTCCCCCATTTCTCTATTTCCTTCCCCTTTTTCGCGTCCCCATTTTTTGTTTCTACTGTCATATTTTAGTCGTACACGGGGGCAGTTTGCCTACCTAAACTCCCATCCCCACTGGCTAGCCTACGGGTCAAGAAATATTACAATCGGTCATTCCTACAGATTATGGCCAGGGCGTCTCAGTTGTTAAGACACTGGTTCAGGAAGGCTATACTGACCTTGTTATTCCAGTCTCATTGTGGAACACCTCGTTGTTGTAGCGCATCATGGCCAGTGTGTGCATGAAGAAGCTGACGTTCTTGTAGAGCTGTGAGTAGTTGAGGATGAGCCGATAGGCCGGGTTCTTGTACACGTTGGTGGTGTACAGCCAGGCAATGATGACGTTCTCGCTCTTGGTCCGCTCGTACATGAAGTGCACCTTCTGGTTGGTCGGCTTGTTCTGGAAGGTGGGCCGGAAGTTGGAGTGGCCAAGTACCCGGACGGTGGTGCGGGAGCCCACGTCGGCCTCGAAGCCCCGGGTGGGAGCGTCGTTCATGCGGATGACGCACTCCGTGGCGTCGATGGCCTTGCCGGCTCCTTTGCCCAGGAGCTGCCCGGAGCTCGTCACCAGTGCGCACTCCCCACACCGGAGTGCAAATGGCTGAATGTTGGAGGAAAAGGGTCAAATTTAAATATCCTGTCAAATGTAAATCTCTACCGGCGACTCCCCAATTATGCTGCATCTAGCCAAAACAGAGCTATAAGATCTAACCAGCTTACGCCCAACTATACAGATGACCGGCCGACAACGACCAAGTTCAAAGAATACACTACACAGAGGTGATAAGAAGCAACCATTCTGGGACCTTACCCAACAACCCAACAGTGACCGTACTTGACCGTACCAAGACAGCCATTTGCACGAAACTAGATGAATTTAAATTTCGAATTTAGTCAGGGGAGGTTCGATGGACACGGCCTGCAATAACGGTCTAAACGCCTGGCTCAGCTATCATTGACAATACTTAGAGATCAAGTCAAGTTACACTGACTCCATCATGGTTGTAGGGTGCTTGGAGGTGACGCCTAGCAAGCTGATGGACACCAAACTTTGGCAGAATCTTATATACCTTGTGGTCCGGCACGGATATGGGCACCATCATCTGCTGACGGTGCCTCTGGAACGTCTCATTCCGGGGGATCTTCCTCAGGAGGTGCGGGTAGCAGCGGGGGAAGGGACAGGACAGGGGCCCACGGGCGAAGAACGCAGCACTGCCGCTGGACACGTCCGTTCCCGTGGTGTCCACGTAGTAGTAGAAGAAGAAACAGATCAGGAAGGAGTAGAAGGATGCAAAGAAAAGCATACTGCATGGACCCTGGAAATGAAATCAAAGAAGGTATTAATGTTTAGTGGGTAAGATCAGACGATAGTAGTTCACACAAGCTTCCAGAGAATGCCATCACTGTCAGTAGACTACCAAGCTTAAAAAAAGAACTACACCATATGGGTATATGGGCCTAATACAGTCACCTTATCCTTGCCATACTAACATCATGCACTAACGATGGGGTTGGTGTGTCATTTCAAGGTTCATTCAAAGTAATTGCCGAATCAAGATAAAGGAGGTTGGGAATAAGTCACGCTACTTCGAGACCGCGTAGCCACAAGCTGCTCTTAAATGAGTACTGAAGCCGAAGCCGAAGCCCAAACTGAGTTATCCTGAAAAAAGGGGGCCAAGTAAGTATTACGGCCGTCCAGCATTTCACAGTCCATCTCCACAATCACGCAGCTCAGACAGAACTTCCAAGACGGACTATAAAGCGGTTTGGAGATTCGGAATTTATGGAGGATGAAAATGGGATTTGTCATAATAATTGGGGAGAGAAAAGAATCTGTAATGCAATTTGCCAATAAGCCAGAGGTTGCCCTCCATAATTGATTCAATTACGAAGAAGAACACGAAGAGCTAGAGAATTGACGACCACCGCACATTGTGCATTAGTGGAAAATGCAGACCGGTATAATACCACATACACGCACATTAACTGTATAACACTGTGGTGATGCCAGACTATAAGCATACCTCTAGCGTTTCGAATTCCCCCACTCTAGATTCAGAAGGCCCTCTTTATTCAAATATATAGAATGATGATTTGAATCAACGATAACATTTTAATTTTTTTTACGTACAATAAACAGAAAATCTCCACAATCTATGGGCCTTTACGAAACCTGTCTTGAGGCTAGGCTGGGCACTTATTTCGCTACCGCCATTTGATGAGGCCCACAAAACGAAACGAAGGGATTGGGCCACATGGCGAAGCCGAAGAAAGGCTCCAGCTTCGCCAAGTATCTCAAGCCCTTCATTTCATTTAGGACACAGAATGGCAGTAGCAAAATAAATCCAAAGCCTAGCCTCAAGCCTCATTTCGTAAAGGCCATAATTATGACTGGAGAGAAAAAACTTACGCAGCTCCTGCCCGTGATGGGGTTTTGGAAGCACATGGTGACGAAAATCCCGCTGATCCATGGGGTCACGGGGTCATAGCGTGTCTCATCCCAACCCATACGATCCGCTGCTCATCACACTATCCTGGACTGGGTCTAGGTGGTTCTCTGGTCAAGTGGGGTATACAGGTGAAGCTATCGACGGCAGCTGCGGCCTCGTCTGCGGAAGATCAAGGTTTCACCTGGTGCCGATGACTCTGCATTGGATGAAAGACAAACCAAAATGGACATCTCGCTGTTAGTGTTTATTTCATCCATCAGTGACAACGGTCCGTTAATTGTCACTGATGTAGTAACGGAGACTAAAAGAAGGTAGGTTTGCGGTGACGCCATGTAATCTCTTTTGTGAGAGTGTGTAGTTCTGAGCAGAACCGTTGGTATTATCTCGACGTTCCGAACAGTGTCCTCTGTTCGTCCTCAGGAGAGCACACTGTTCGGAACGTCGAGATAATACCAACGGTTCTTCTCAGAACCGCACACTCTCACAGAAGAGATTACATGTTGTCACTGCAAACCTACCTTCTTTTAGTACTATAACTAAATGAAGGTAGTTACAAGTGACCATCACGACAGTGACAAAAGCACCAATGATACCGACAACGACATGACAGTGGATCGAGTAGCGACAGTTACGTCAAGAATCACGAGTGGCGACAAAAACACGCGAAGGTTATACCATTCTAATGTCAGTAACAAAGGTTAACTGAACAACATGCAATCGTTTCCTTGTTCCATTTGATTACCTCCTGAGCAATAAGGCAACCCCTCCTTCATCTTCAGACCAAATTGCAATTCCAAATCAAATTCAAAAAGGAGCGAGTGTATATCGCTTGGCCAACCACTATAGCTTTTGCAATTGTCCACAAAGAAATGAAAAAGAGTATACGACGTATAAAATGAATAAAATATAATTCGATTTGTGGGCCCAAAGCAAATATTGCCTTTCAATAAATAAATTCGACATTTCCCATATGGAAACAATAATCTACCCCGGCTGTGCCGTCAAACATAAATGCCAGGACATACGGAAAAGATAAAAAAGTATATGCACCGTAGAAACTCATCATAGCATTTATCAACCATTCATTGTTTCATTAATAATATCGAGTATATAGCTTCTAGAATTACAGTTGCAAAGCATTAGGGGGAAACCAAAAATAGAGACCGGTAATTTGATGGCCATCTAAAATGCATGCAAATCCATTCTCCGTGAGGAGGAGGCGAGTGCTGGAGACGGGAATAGAGCATCTCGATGCGAGATGAAGATTGTCAGCAGACTGTAGACCAGGCTGGGTCTGGGGAGGGGTAGGGGGGTTCATCTACGCGGGGGCCCCAGGGTATACATAATTGCTTCCCACGCTCCACGTGCATATGCACGGAACCCAGCAATTTTATCATGAAATTGTGGCGGAGTACATTAGACCTATACCGTTGCAAGACCGACACACTATATAATACAGCTCCGGCACTATACGGGCACGGTCTAGCCTAAGCAGTTGAACCCATCAGTAGGAATAATTTATTCGCAGACGGAAATCAGAACGACGGCCCACGGGGGAACCGGACCCGCCGACGTGACGGCGTTAGTAAAACTGATTACGAATTAGAAATGAAAATGGCTCCATCCCGCGATGCTGTTATAAGTTCTACTGAGGAAGTAGTGCATAGCTATGCGGTCGGTGGGTTTCTCCTTACAGTGTCACGGGGAAGCAAAAAGTGTATAAGCACGGGGGAATTAATTAATCTAGACCAGTATTTATTATTCATTGCGAAGGCTCGGGCTTTTTCCAAGGAGCAGTATAAATTACGCATCACTTATGTTGATTCAAAATGACTCCATTAGCAACTTAAACTGAAAACGAATCTAATATTTATAAAACAAAAAAGAAGAAGAAGAACCAATCGAATCTTCGGTTTAAAGGTACAGTACAACCTTCCTAAGCAGAAATATTAACGTATCTACATATAACTTTAAGGGTATGAAGATGGTACTGGTATAGAAACATGCCGTTAAAATATTTCCGCTTAAAATGGTGTATTTATCCAGAAATTTGTAAAACCATTAAGAGCGAAAACAGTTCCATTCTTCATGTTTTATAAGAAAAATTTAGTGGAGTGTTCACTTTTTTTTCGTGACTTAAAAAGTGCAAGACTTAATTATATGCTGACACGAACTGTCCGTTATTAATCAAAGCTCACGTCACGTGGCCCTTCCATCCCCCCTCAAGATTCGCACTCGGACTGCGACCTGGCGCGACAAAAGGTCTCACAGACATACATTATAGTCCACGGGATAGTTACATCAGTCTGCTATACAGTCCAGTCAAGCAGGTGTCTTTTAAAATGCCAGACACAAGATTGTAACTGATTCGATAAGGTTTATAACCATTAAGGTGTCTTTGCCTAGGGCTATTTTTCCATGGTGATGTAAACTGTTGAAGTGAATTGCGCAGCGTGCAGTGACCGCGAAGGCCTTGTGAAAAAAAAATCAGATCACGTACCGCCAAAGCGGCAATAAAATAATAATAATTTTAGATAAATGGATAAACAGTTCAATCAATCAATGATGAAAAGCCATATGGCTCATAGTTTTTACTCGAGATTAATCACAATCTTTGAAAAAATTGCAAGATGAACGAAATCTACAGGGCCTACAAGGTGCGTTCGTTTAGCTTCCGAGGGGCAGCCCTGACCTGGGAATGGTAGTGGATACTGCAAAACTTGATAAAAAAAGGTTGACTGGTGTCGACTCGTGGAAGCTAAACGAACGCACCAATAATGAAACCACGACGAAGAATCATTACGAGGGGGTGGGGGGTTCAATGTGAGACTCGTAATTATGATTTTGTTGTTGACGTGACGCGCGCGCTGGAGCAGTAACCAGCACTGTAAACATGTCGCGTTCTGGTTTTATGTTCCTACTTGCTTCGTCCTTTTTTTGTATTATAGTATGGCGGTCACAGTGGTAAATAAACACGTCCTCGGCACGATTTACAAACGATGCGAACGGGTGAATTTATGCATCCGAGCGAGAGAGAAAAAAATTCAATAACTCGGCGACGGAGTCAGTGGATATTCCGTCAAGGAGAGGGGGAACCCACCGTGCGGAAAGACATAATCGGTGGGGCCCCTTGAGCCTCAGCCCGGCCTGGCCTACTATAGCTGCCCGCTCTCTGACCGACTTAGCCTAAAGCCCAGTCGTACGTGGGCCCACATAAACAGCACGTTATAATTACCACCGTCATACCGATCTGAGCATCTGAGACGCTCCAGCCCCTCGACCTATCGAGTTCAATTTTCAGCCGGTCACCTTCAGTGCTTCAGCGTGCATCGTGTGTGTACGGTACCTCGCCTAAAGGCGCTCGGTTCTAATGTTAATGGGCCCAAATGTTTGGATTCAGGGTCACCGTTCATTTGTTTTGACGCTTCAGATCTCCACAATGCTTTAACTGCATCTCATGACATAAACAATTACCAACCCATCTTGCTGGTAAACTAATTAATCCCCATTACTAATTATCAAACAATCAGTCTACCAGCGTGTCAGTTAATCAATTAATCAATCAATCAATCGATATCGCCTAGACATGACACTGTCGCCTTAGTCTAATCACTGCAGCCTCGCAGTACTGCTGATCAAAATATTAAGGGTTACTGGTCAAAATATGAAAGGTTAACTGTAATCAAAATTGTGGAAGGGGTTGGAGTGCTTTAAAATGATTGCTTAATACATAATTAATGACTATATAAAATATATATGTTTATGTAAGTGCTTGCTTTTGACCAAAAAGTTACAAAATCTGTACATGTATTGCCCCCCCCCCAAAAAAAAAGGTCCCCTTGGAACTGATCCACACAATAATAGCGAGTGACGTCGCATACTGCGTGACGTTCTACATGAATTGTGTCGTAAGCAAGGTTTTTCGTCGCGAAAAGTGGGATGCTAAATTATGGGTCTTAAAATCTCCGTTTTCCATAAACAATATTTGTTAAGCACAGGCAATAATAGACAGGTTGACTTTTATAACAATACAGATGTATTTAACTTCATATGTGTTATGATTACTAGTATTCACCTGGATCGGACCTTAGGGAGACAAGGTTTGCTATAAATTTGACCTTAGGGAGACACCGAACATTAAGGAGACATTTTGATGTCTCCCTAATGTTTTAGGTACCTTTTATAGACACATTTTTACCGTCCAATTTTTTTATAGAAAATAGAGAATGCTCTCAACAAAAACATATGTCAATTTCAAGTTCATTGGTTTGGAGGATGTTTAGAAATAGGAAAGTAAAGTTCAGTGCACAACCCTATGGGAATGTCTCCCTAAGGTCCCATTTAGGATAATATGTAAACCTTTAAACATGTCGTGTGCATGATAATCACAATGTCACAATACTACATGTATATGGCTGGGGAAATCAGAACATTCCTGCAGAGCCAAACGACGATTCTTTACACATGTACGACAGAAATAAATTCCGTTGCGATGTTTCTTGACTCGCCGTGATATATGATCTTACATGTCTTATACACAGGAAGACCTTGGAACACAGTCACGGTATGGTTACCAGGACAACCGTGGCTTATTCTATACGATCGAAATAAGACGTTTTGCATGATTTTTTAAAGAGAATCGGAGCATACGTAATATGAGTCCAATGAAGGAGAAGGTGATCTATAATCTTACAGCAATCAACGGTACAATATTCATCCTATATTGGGTATTCAGTATTGTGTATTACGGATAGGCAGGTTTCTAAAATACACAAGAGTGGATCTTTGATATTGGGTATAGGCATACATGCAATCAGGGAGCAATTCCATGATGCTATTAATAATAGACAACTTGAATGGGACCATGAGCACAAGAATCGTACAACGCCCATTGTCGTGTTACGTATGTTAGTATTGAGAAAAATATATCGGTATAGAATGGTAACGACCAAACATTATTATCGAATTTCTGAGCAAAGGCTCATGTGTTGTTGTTGTTGTTGTTGTTGTTGTTGTTGTTGTTGTTGTTATTATTATATTTTTTTTCAAGTGCTTGGTGAAATCAATCTTCCTTTACAGAAGCAGTCTCTTCTAAAAAGACATGCGATTTACCTTTCAATACATAAACGTTAACTAAAAAATTAGAATAAAGAAAATGACATAATAGCTTTCAACTGTCAGTAACCTGATGTGTCGTGGAATGTGTATAGTTTATGACCAATACAATAAATGGTAGGTCTATAGGTAGTGCGGGCTCCATTTGATATTGCACCTTCCAAGTGTAAAACAATTTATATGTGGGAAAGAAAAGGAGTATTATTAATATAATAATAGATACATGTTTATGGTACTGTTCCTACATTACATCAATTCACTTACCTTTCTCCTAATTGCGCCGTGTAAGGCAAACAGTTACCTCACACTACATTATCACCATCGGTAACGTCTCACATAGGCAATTGAATTATATGCCATTTTATTTGATGAATGTCTGCGTACAATTATTCATCGCGGCCTCCGCTAGATATAGAATGGGCACAGAGGCTCTCATGTAGTGAGGTTAACCATTGATGATACAAAGTCAGTAACTAAGTGTGTAGGCCCTAAATCACGGTGCAATTCGACCGGACGTTTTGACACTATGCCCCAGTTCTGGAATGACTTTAAGTTATTAATCGTCAGTGTGATCATGACTCTATTCGTCTTCACATTTTATCTGACTATGCTATACCTAAATTATAGCCCTCTTGACCATGGAGAGCACATATAGAGCGAACCTCCAGACGCACCGTATAATCATAGAGCTACAAACTCTGTTTGTAGCTCTATGTTATAATTGATACAAGAGCTATAGCTGTCCATCGTAACCTTGACCAACAAGAAATAAAGGCAAAATCTTATCGCTACACGTTATGTTTATGAAGGAGGCCCTAAGAAGGCTTGCGTCTCATTCGACCTGCTGGGGTCGATTTTACGAAGCCCTACGATCGATCGTAACTCGAGATACGGAGGATAACCCATATCGTATCTTTCGAATTCTACGTGGGGCTGCAATGCATCATAAGTCCAACGATTGATAGTAAGTTATGATGACATTCGTGAAATCGACCCCGGGATGTACAATCTTTTGACGACGAGCAGAGTACACTGCTCGAAACGTCGACCCCTACTCCTTTCAGAACTCCACCTGCTCACATATTAAAGGGTGAAATAATGTCACATGGAACTGCCACAAACCCTCCACCAGACGAACCGCCACGAATCATCTGTCGTGAATCGTGACACATGACACACATCTTGGAGTAATATTATCACGACCACACGGCTACAATCCATTAAAAGTACAGGCGTAATTAACGTCGTGTCGTATGCCTCGTTTCATGTGCACGGACAAATTTGAAGGCCTGCACGCAAAGTATTGATGTACGTTGCTATGTGAATGAGTGGAGCAATGACAACTGAGCATACTCACATTTCAACAAATTACCATCAGCCGATCGAAGGACATTGGTTTGAAGGTTTCCAACCATTACTTTAGTTTTAGTACCACGGGGTATTTCTACCTCCACTGTTTTTTAGTACGACATCAATCTCATGCTAGCCCTATGATGATGTGACGTTAGGTATACGTACATAATCAACTAATACCAGAAGACAATGCGGTTAACAACACACAGACTCTGCATTGGCCCGGTCATGGCCTGACGTGACTTTCGCCAGCCCTGTAGGTATAGGCTGCAACGCTTCGAAATTTCACCACATATCATCGGAAACTCTACATTCAGTGACGGTTACGTTACAAACCAAAAATCTGCTTGTTTTCAACACCAGCTGTCGAAGCCCGTTAACCTCTCAACTGAAAGGCCAAGCAACTGCATAACATAAACGCTTCGTGCATACGAGGAAACAGTTTTGTCAGCCAGCGATTTGGTTTGGACGATCCCAGCCAAGTAAAGCTGAAGTTACCTTGAGAAAGTTCCACCGAGCATCCACCGGTGACCTATCGGCTCGCCATGCCGTGTAGCCTGCGGCCATCTGCAGTCCATCTGCGACCCCGTGTGCTGTTTACATCGGACCTGTCTGTCTGCCTAGCCCTCGGCAGTTCCTCGCTCGCCGCTCGACGCTAAACGCCCAGTCTGCCTCCCCTAGCGCAAGCAGCCTGAGTGCACTCCGATCCGATCCGACATGCATGTTGTGGGTCCACGACAAAGTGGGTCGCCTGGTATAATGCGTTTAAGCATCGGGGGAAACCTTAACCCAGAATGTCAGTATAATGCACACAGCAACAACATACAGAGTTATGTAAATGAAATGTATATTACACTGGGTAAATATGTAAATTTGAGCACATAGGCGCGAACTGCTGCTGGCTAACTGACAATACAGCCACACGACAAAATTAAATCCAATTTGTAGCCTGGGTAAAGGTTTGGCGGAGAGGAAAGACAGAAGTTGAGTCCAGTTATATACATGTTCAGAGAAAAATGCAAAACCGTGTAAGCACATGCACATAATTATAATACACTATATATAGAAGAAGAGGTTCCGTGCATTATTACTCTGTGTAGTAGGTGCATGGTAGGTGGTACTATTGATGGTACTTGTATTACCAATATGCATGTCGATATACAAACATCATGCATACTCCACGGCAGTCTGCGCCTGTAATGTGTTGATGATAGATTCCATCCAGCCTCGACAGTGTATACCAAAGCCTAAAACCTAGCTCTATGATCGAGGCAAGTGTGTATCATATCATGGAGGGCTACCTCCGTGGTAATAATTATGGTATCCCAAGATTAAGTATAAGACCAAAAAGCACGTGGCTATAGTCACACCTCTTCATAGCTTAAGTCGCATTCTATCCATGAGACACGTACAGGACTGGTCGCCAGTGTAACAAGTTTCGTGACATCGGGTATACCAAACGGAAAACGGTATATAAACGCCAGCTCCTTATGGACCGTGCCCAGGATATGGCCCCCATCACCCCATCACACCACCCCTCCTCATCCTATCCTCTATGCTCACCTGTGCAGTGTCCATTAGCAATTCCTTTGATTACAGTCGGTGTCGTGTTGAATTGCTCTACAGTACAGTACGCGTGAGTAGGAAGCGGACATTGTTACAACTAAACCACGGAGCTAGCTATACAACCCGCACGCACTTTGAGCTCGCAGCACTGGCGCGGCACGCGCGACAAATAGACCAAGTACATACTATACATGTATAGCCACTCCCCGCAGGTATACGTTGGAGAATTCGGTCGCATCATGGCCTGGCATAGCCGAAGTTTAGGTGTACAGTTAAACGCCCTAAACCTCTCCGGATGTGTAACCCGACCCATAGCAATCAGATCAGTGACATTTTCCAGTGCATGCACGGGAATGAAAAACAAGGGAAAGGGAGAGAGAAACAAAAAAAATAATCACCAACAAGGCCCTAAGGACTGTAGTGATTGAAGTGATGAATAAAATGCATGTACGTGGCTCTCTCCGAAAACGACGAACAAAAACTGTATAGTACATCAAATATAAAGGAATAACGGTATTTTGTTATAAATTATAGAACCGTGACAGATTTCATGGAATTACACTTGGGGGAAATGATCAGACTCATCGGCAGCTTCGAGATTTCTTGATTTTAGATTCAGATGAAATGTTATATCTACCGTCTGCATTATAGAAAACGAAACGATCTCGACTGCTCCAGAGCACTACCGATCAATGATAATTTTAATATAAAGGCCCTAAACATAATGGGAGACTTTAGAGCTGGGCCTTAGTTGAAAGCGCACGCGCACGCACGCGCACAACAACGCGCGCATGCTCACAATTGCTCTCACATGCTCAGAGCAAAAACAGGCTTCAGTCTGCTGCCCGCTGCCAACGTCTCAAAAGTCTCTCAATTGAGATCAACGTTGTGCAAAAATCGCATAAGTTTAGTTAAAGACGGTCGTAAGAAGAAAAATAAACTTGAGTACGGAAACAACGCTGTTTACTCATCCCGTCATGGTATTTGAGAAATTAACAGAAATAAAATTGCGATCGTAAATGAATTGTAACAGTAGCCACGTATCTTGTCTTCTAACAGATTACATGGTCGACCTTTCACTCATAGCAGATACAATTTCATTGTAGCTGTTAATTGTTGAGGTTTTTGAAAGAGTTTTACCTTTCATCAGTGGGCAAGTTCCTCTCGGCGTCCCCGAGTACGTTTCATTCCTAGTCAATTTGAACGTGCATGGGCGACGGTACCACACGCAATGACGCTTGCTGCCGAGAATAAAAGCATTTTGTGTAGCAAGCACTTCAGATTTCTTTCAAGGACTCAATCCAATAAGTTGATCCGAAGACGATGGTTTCGACTTTCTTTCACAGGTAATGGGAGAATTGTACATTTTAACTGATTGCCGCTCGGTGACTCGGAAGATCATAATGGTGCTGCATAGCGATTGAGCAGACTGTCAAGAGTAGGAGAGGCCACCAAAATAAATCCGGGTGGACCTCTTAATGGCATGCTTGCGAAGTGATGGCTGTGAAATTTCATTTTCTCTCCAAGGGTAAAAAAAGCCCCTCTCGTGAGTCAGCGTGACCCTTGGTTTCTCGCGTTGAGGACACAAGCGGGCTCTCCGAGACTAGACTATAGTTGGACTGGGGAGGACAAACAATTAAAAGGGGGCGTTGGGCCGTTCCACTGACGGTTGCAAGGGGTCGAAAGACGATAGCATGATGGTTGAAGAGAGGGGAATAAACAATCAGGAGGGTGTGCAGAGGCATCAGTTTAGGAATTCCCGATATGAGATGAACTGAGAGCAAACCCCTTTACTGCCTTCAGGGAATGGCCTAGGCTGAGAATTACCATATGACCTTTTTGGTGAGAGGATAATCTCCATCCGTCCGCCGAGCTAGCTAGGTGCATGCCATTTTTTTTTATCAGATCCCGCGACCATATTTCGGTTGAAACCTGATCTTGCTATAGACCGATCCCGGATAACCTCGTTCTCAGGGGGAAAGAATGGGGGAAGGCCCAGTGCAATCCTTCATCTGAGTTGTACGTGCCCAGGGTATAATTTGTGCCAACTCAACCCCTGGTACGGTACACACTAGCTGGGACTGCATATGGTAAATAAAGGTAAGGTGTCATCAGAATTGCACTTTCTTCATGGAGGTCTAGAATAATTTCTCACTACCTCCATCCATGTTAAGATACACGTCCCGATGGCTCGAATGTGGTCACGAGATTGTCAAAAACTAGCCAATCATTTATTTTTTCGACAAATAAATAAGGCAGTCTCGAATATCCGAATACTCGAATATTCGATCACCACTCGAATATTCGGTCAATTGTTTTCTCGAGATTCGAATACTAGATTATTCGTAAATGGACAGCCCTACAAATAAATCGATTAATGGCATCGGAATTAAATGAACCGTGCAATCAGATGTGCTTTTAGCAGCACCATAAACTACATGTAGGAGCAATTGCAATGGGGCCCTGCCACGTCCAGACATAATGTATAGCATCAACGCTAATTCAAACACGCACTTGACAGTTACTGTGACACGTCGTGACTGCATTGCGATATAATATCACACACGGGACAGAAACACGATATCACATAGCGTATCATATTAGGAGACTTACAAGTCTGAGTTGTATACTGAACGCATTAATTTTGTATACGTCACATTAACACTGCATCATGTATTACCATCGGCATTTCACTATGTCCTATACGGACGATTTTAATCCTGTCATCCTGACTTCGCATTTGAAAAACTGAAGATGTCAGCTGGTGATAGCAATGATTATAAATCTTCAGCGTAACAGCTTGCATTTTAACCTTATCTGTTTTTCACACTTTCGGCTATAATTATGATCATACACTGGAACAGTGTACACAAAATAAGTAATCAAGATGCACTGGTACACATAAACATGCCTGTATACGCACGGGCGTAGATAATTCTACGGCACTCCATGAGTGCCATTTCACTTATCCAGATGACTACATAATTTAATTATCTGGCAATTGCAATGGCAAAAAGTCGTCTTGTCTCAATAAAATCTCAACAAGATGACCTTTCATATTAAAAACGAGATGTCTCCATATCCTGACGATTTTATATCTTGCCAAGTCTACGAAGTGAATCTAAAAAGTCGTCTCATCCCGATGATTAATCTCAGTTTTAGTATTCAATCGTCAGTCTGAGCAAGATGAACTATCAGGATAAAAACGAAGTCATTCTCTCCGTTAGTCGTCTTTGAGTGAAAATCATCAGAACATGTCGACATCTCAAATTTAACTAAGCTATTTTCGGCCGGATTAGATTTCCCGATTAGTCGACTTACCAAGCAGGTGCATGCCATTATCTGGATAAGTGGAATCAATGGCACTCATGGAACGCCGTAGAATTTGAAGTGTATTTCAGGATTATTACCTTTATGCAACGGACTTCATATACTGTGCAGCCACATCTCTATTTCTCTCGCTCCCTCTCCATCTCCAGAAAATGTTCGACCGAGGCGTCTTAAAACAACACCGTCTTGTGGAAGCAACCCACTGTCTATCCCACGCGCATAATTGGGATCTATCCCTTTCCGCTGGCTGGGGCCGTGCACAGGCAGAGGCAGAGGCAAAACGGTAAAAAAATAATAATAATCCCCATGACACGGGGGCCGAATGATGATAAGACTGAAGGGGGGAAGGGGGACAAATAGACGGGGGAGTGCGGGTCTGGAAAACCCCGGAGGCTTACACGGTTCGTGCGATTCAGGCTGAGCTGGCTTATAAGTGGAACGCCCGCCGACGGAGTGTATTTCGGGGTAATGAATATGGCTGTGCCTACGTGTTCGCGACGAGATTGTGCGCTGTGCTGTGGTAAAGCAACGGCGAAATTATATCCCTGCATTAGCCCATACGACAACCAAAGTAATCCATTACTGAGCTACAGTTCTCCTTTGAACCGGAGTACCTTTACCAACCGAGTGGTATATGATGGAGAATCGCAAAATCAGTGTTTTAGAGGAAAACACCGTACGTCACCATAGCGAAATTCCACTTGGGACATCGGGCAGAGTTCTGACAACATGCCTTTTATTGCTTATTGTGCATATGCCTGCGGTAAATAAATTTCCATATTAATGCAAAATGGCGTAACTTATAAACATATGCACATCTCTATTAAACTGCACCATAGATGTATTAAACGAGAACAGAAGATCCCCTCTATAACGCAAAACACATAGTATTCTGTAATCTTATACACAGTGCTATTGAGAAACAGTGCAGTCGTTTTGTGGAGAAAACGAATACATCGCACCTTGAACGCGGTACACGTGGTAGAACGTGCATGAACAACTGGCGAGTAATTGTGCCGACGATGTCAGTCTGCAATCGCATAAAACAACAATGCGTCATAATACTGTAAATACGTATACATGCAGCAAAGAGAAGGCCAATTAATACGCCATAGATGTTCATTTTTATTTTAATAGCGCGGAGAAATGTTTGCAGCGTGCCTTCAACAACAACACCCAGAGGTGCCTTCGATTCGCAGAGCGTGTACCACGTACGTTCAATCACCCCCGTTACACCATTACAGTAAGTGCATCTATGTATGCGCCACACTCCCCCCACCTAGCCTACACAGACACAAAAAGACCAGGAAATCTTTTATACTCGCGATGACGCACGCCTACAATCTTGCATATAGTTTTTTTTTTAGGGGGGGGGGGTGGTCTGTCATGCAAAAACAGTCATGTTTACCTAAATGCATCTAGCTTAAGTGAATTCTTACCAACCATTTTTGTTACGATGGAATATGCACTCAAAGATTTAAAAGATAGGCCTCCAAAAAAACCTTTCAAGCATGCCATTTCTACCAATCTATATGCGTAATATGTGATTGACATAAAACGTCCACGCATTCGCTCTTAGTTTGGCTCCGAATCCATGAAGAAAAGTCGTTTCTGAGATGGAGACTGTATGTCTGGTCGTAAGTAAAATATACAAATAAAATTCGGAGTGATATTGTCGAATGGACCCTAATCTATGAAGACAGATGTCCCGTTGGAAATGACTTCCAATGTGTCAAGATGACAGGGTAAGTGGTACAGCACCGCTAGCCATAAAACCCACGCGCCGCCAATAGACATTAGCAGCCTAGCTATGAATTGTGGCAGAGGTCCAATTTAGGCCCGATATGACTTGCAAAAGTTAAGATTTAAATTGTTAACAGCTTTTAATATTGTATATATAACTAAAGAATCGCAAGCTTTCATTCAAGATGTGACTCGAATTTATTCGTGGCAAACTTTTAAATTTAATTTTGTACTTCGGTTTTTGTCAAAGAAATGCAAATTCATGGGCACAAAATATCAAGAAAGATACAACATCAATCATCTGTGAAATTCCCAGTCCCTTGCGGTGCCCCCTTGTTGAGAAAACAGTAAAAACGCCCACAGTATTTTAATCTTTTTTTAACATCTTTTCACCGTATTTTTAAACGTTAAAAGATCAAAATTGTTAATTGGTTTTACTCTTTCCTGGATAAATACAGCATTTCAGGCAGAAATATGTTAACGGTATGTTTCTACCATCACCATCTTTATACCCTGTAAGGTATAGCTAAATCTGTGAACATTTCTATTTTGGTTTCTTACCAAAGTATGATAATACTTCCTTTAACGGTTCGTTTCTACCAACACCATCTTTATATCTTATAAGTTAATTATAGGTAAATGTGTGAAGATTTCTGTTTTGGTATGCCATGATAATACGTACCTTAACAACTGTCTAAGAAGAATCAAGATAAAGATATTATTGGAATCTTCATAAAACATTGCGTTTATGGTCAATGTATTATTTAAACCGATTCATTAGGTGTTGTCATGATAGAACGCGCTTGACGCATTGTGTGAATTCAATAAAACGCATTGATCTGACACATGATTTTCCATTGGAGTTTGCAATAACAACCCTCATTTTGATAGTTTTTGTAATTCCAGAATCGCAAGCATTTTGGTGTTCATACCTTAAACGCTCATCAGTGTAAAAAAAAAAAGCTTTTACAATTTTGAAATCTACATTTTCGAGCCGAATCACAACACATATAGGACTATAGATAAAAGCAAATGTAAATGGTCTGTCCAAATTGGCGATCACGCAGTTATAAAACTCAAGGATTTGTACACTGTACATCAACAACCGGCTTTGAGTCAACACGTCAAGTTTAAAATGTCAATATTTTCCTTTCCCTCTCCAATGTGTGAATCCCTCTCGAAGTCAGAGACAAAAATCAAAGCTGTCATGAATGCAGCATTCCACGAGGTCTAATTATTAAGACACCGAAGATAGAGTTCCCTTACAGCCGCTTCGGGGGATCGAGGAAAATGTTATACCAAGCTCAGAACGACCTCTGACCCGTGTAGACATACACGTCACCCTCGATTCGCTTCAAGCACGGAGAGGTATAGGACTATAGCTTGAAGCAAGGCGACGCGCGTATTGCACGGCTGAGAAGTAATGGAAACAAAATCATATACCTACTGGAGGATGAAGCTATACTAGGTTTGACTTGCAAATGAAATTAAGTGACCCACACCAGTTGACAGGCTTCAGACGGGTCGAGTGAATCAGTGTTCACAGACGACCAGTCCTGGCGCCAACCAGCCGCTTGAATACTTGATCAAGTTAACTTTTACATTAAGACCCTTAAAAAAATGTGAAGTCTATAGAGTTAGAGCAATTACATTGTATAGACTTTTGCATCCAGTTTGCAAAAGATAAAATAAAAAGTTTTCTCTAGGTAAAAACGGTCGGGTACTTAGGTAAATAAATTAATGTTGATACAAGCTAATGGGAAAACTAATTCTCAAGGCTCCACTGCAAAGGATGTCCAGAGTTAGTCGAAGTTCAACGTATCGTGTACTTGGGGTAAGACCCACATTATTTGGATAGAGCCATTATGGTTATTATGATTGTGTGAATACGTACGGCGAGGCAGCTCACTGGATTACAAAAAACCAACCGAAGTATACAATAATTTTGCCTTTGCCTTTGCCAATGCATAGGCATATGCTTTTGCCTTGTGCATGTACCTGTGCCTGTACCTTTGCATATGCCTATGCCTATACCTGTGCATTTGCCTTTGTCGTTGCCTGTGCATTTGCCATTGGCTTTGTCATTGCCTTTGCCATTGCCATTGCCTTTGTCGTTGTCGGTGTCGTTGCCTTTGCCATTGCCATTGCCATTGCCATTGACTTTAGTTGCCTTTGCCACTGTCATTGCCATTGCCTTTGCCATTGACATTGCCATTGCCATTGCCATTGCCATTGCCATTGCCATTGCCTTTGTCATTGCCATTGCCTTTGCCTTTGCCTTTGCCATTATCATTGCCTTTGCATTTTGCTTTTAGGCTTCTAGCCTCCTCTAGGACTTCAATCGTCACACATGCTATGATTTTATTTCATTCATTCAAGTATTCCCCTGTGCTTGTTTCACTAATGCCACAACATACCCCAACCAACAATTCTATACCTTCCATCACTCTTTGAGAAAGAACAAAAACTGAAAGGCTTATCTTCCATCACTCTATGGGACAGAACAATAAACTGAAACGTTTTTGAAGAAAGGGGTTGGCAACTCTTTGACAAGTCCAACCTTGGTATGAATCGCACACGGATGCTGAACATCACCACTCACTGCGGTATGGATTACATTATCTCTTTTCTTCCCTCGGCCTCCCCATACAGCACCGTGGATATAAATGCAACGCCACAAAGCTACATATTGCCACCTTCGCCTACGCATTATATTCATCGTCACACGCAGAGCAGACAGAATATAACATGCAAAGGATATGTGGCCATGTAACAACATTAGAATCAGGTAAAGAAAAAAAAATAACAGGAACGCATTCACTGGGGCGGAATAAGAAAGAAGAATATTATTCCAGTTCGGTAAAAGTAACATCCGACACTGCAGTGTGTGGTTAAAATGTTGACAGCATTCCAATACACTGTCTTACACTGAAAAATAAAGCACGGGCCCGGACGTGAATATAATAAGGAAAGATGTTTATGCATTTTACGACTGTCATTCAAAACCATAGACACAGTATACATAAAATAAAATAAATGACTTTCAGTTGTTGTTTGTTATATTTTTGTCATTCCATTCGTATAGATGTTTTTTTTTTCTATTATTACATTTTCTTAAAAACATTCTTTATTTTGTATTATTTTTAACTTGTTCTTGAAGAGGAGAAATAGATTTTCTTTAAATTGAAATTGAAATGTGCCCTGCGGACCTTTTGAGTCATTCAATTCAATTCAAATAAATATTGATATCGTGTGTACTTTTCAATGGAAAAATAACCAAGGCATGCAGTAGAATTGTCATTATTGCGACGATGGCTAAATTAAAACTGAGATATGAAATGAAATATGAAAATAATTTGGCCAGCGGAGGTTGGGTCATGGCGGGAACTGCTAGCAAAAGCCACCGTTTCAAAATTGTCATTGTTACTTTTTTTCACTAAAACATCACCACCACATTTCAATCAGTTTTGAAAATGACAAGATTATGCTTTTGTCCCTCCGTGAAAATAGTCTTAAGTTACATCAGAGATTCACATTTTTCATTCTTATTCGGTTCTTTGTGATCAGACACTGCCCTTTCATGTTTTCTAATGACGATTATTATGCTAAATTTGAGCACATCATTGACATTTCCAGCATACACACAAACCCACACGCATCAAGAAAAAACCAAAGCAAAGCAAATAACAGAGTGCGCGTTGCCTGCAATTAAATGCTACACTTTCTATTAAAAAAACGACTTAACGATTGGCAATTTAAAGATGGCGGTTGGTGATTATTCCTCATCAAACGCCAATTTACACCGAATAAAATCATGTCTTCGTCAACTGCGGCTGCATGCCCTAACAGACTCTCCGAGGTTGGCTGCAAAACAGTTCGCTCATAATTGCTCACTTAATTATAAATCAAGGAGCAGGACTGTTTTTGTTTCAGAACGCCAAAGGGGGTGGGGGAGATAGCACGGGGACGAAGGGGAAGGGGGAGGGTGAGGGGGGAGGGGGGGGGGGGGGGGGTTAGAGATAAAAAATAATGTCCTCCTTTGCCCACGGGGCAATAAACCCATCAGTCATCCTTGGAATATATTAATAAAAATTACATGCCCTCGGGACGGGCTTGGCTCCGTCGTCGGATTTACGTAGAGAGGGGAAGGGGAGCTAGAGAACAAAAATAATACTCGTCTTGATTTCTGATGCCGTCTCGTTGCCGTTGGCACGGGGCGAAACACCGTACGAGGATGGGTCGAGGTCAAGGTTCATGATCGATCCGTTTGCCGTGTACAGGCCTACACTAACATTGAACGTGGATATCGGTATAAAGGAGGGGGCCAACGCAGCCAGCATGCGAGTCTACCTTAAGCACGGTGCGTTTTCATCTTCATTATTGTCTTGGTTTCCCCTTTATGTTTTCATTAACAGTGCCTATAGGGTTATTCCGGTACGGTATGGAGTGCGCGGGGTTGTTCAGTGTAAAGATTCGATTTCACAATAATTATACCGCGACAGAAACTGTCTCCAGATTGTCGTCTCCGCTAAACTGCACTCCGTTCTGACCAATTAATCAGTTAAATAAAAATGTGTTGTTTGTTTTTCGTTTTGTTTTTTGGCTTTTCTTTTCGCGAAAGTGGTAAACATTTGATATCACATGCGGAAAAGCCTTATGTGCTGTTTCCAATGTCTAGTTTATCTTTTTTTCTTCTTTGTTTTCCTTTTTATGTCAAAACCACGAATTTTTAAAGATACGTATTTCATTTTCTTTTTTTACCATGGGCTGAACATGCATGAGTGACGAGCATCATACACAATGTCGTAGAGATCTTTAAAGGTACGATACATGATTGATAAAGGTCACAGAACAGCACTCGCACTATTTCTGATCAAATATGTAGGCCTATACATTAAATAACAAATCTGTGAACATTTGAGCTCAATCGGACATCTGACCCACGAGAAGGTAGCGAAATCAAACTATTTTTTTTCTTAGAACACAAAGAATGGTTTCGGTCTTACCCCGAGATCAAAACTGTTTTCGGTCTTTGTTTTACTAATTTCCGGATAAATACACCATATCAGGTGGAAATATTCCAACTGTGTGTTTCTACCAGTACCATCTTCATATCCTGAATGTTATACGTAAACCTGTGAACATTTCTGTTTGGGTATGGCCAATCCTGTTCAAATATTTGATATGCGCTAGGATAAATGGCTAAACAGTGGTTTATGTATTAATATTTTTGTATAATAATTTTGGCGGGGAATCTGCATTTCTGTTATAAAAATGCAAATTTCAGGACAACAACTTAATATAGGGTTTTGGGGTCGGAGAGAGCGGGAAGAGTCATATGATATGGAAATGGCTCAGGCAAAATTCTTAGAACACGGCTACAGCTATAAATAAGTTTTCTGATCGCACTTCCGCGGTTATCAAACAATCCAGACGATGCTGTCATTTTTTAGAATTTCCCGTTTAATAATTCAAAGATCGAGCTCTGCCGCAACTATCACACGGAGAGGCACGACGCAACATGGAACTAATTAGGGGAAAGACTCTCTGCCAAAGCATCAGCAAACGTGCAAGAGTTTTCAGGCGGGAAAAATGTCTAAAATTGCCCCCGTTTTGCAAATCAGCATTAAGGACAACCACGCGACGGCCAGACATTTTGCCATTTGGAGGGGGAGGGGGAGGGGGGGTCATTCCACAAAGTTTGCTCATGATTTTGGACGATGTCCTCGTAACATCAGTGAGCTCTCATTATCTCTTATCCTTCACTGACTTCTAAGAAATGAGCACGCGTGTACATGTGTATCTCCCTAATCTAAGAGCAGACTGTGTTCGCTCTTATTTGAAGCCGAAACGTGCGCTATGGAGCGCTACTAATGAATAACAGGAGTGCCAGTGTCATATTAGTATTTTGCTTTATGAGCATTATTGCCACGAGTACTATAGCCAATGAAGAGGATTTAATGGCTATTCAAGCCAAATGGCCTCAGGCCATGTTCATATAACAGCTTTGTATTCAACGGCCCACGAAATCTGATTAAAAAAAATACCCACAAAGATCAAGATCATTCATAATACATAAATGTCGTTTCTGAGATGCGTTGAATGGATAGGTACATGTATAGGACCTAGTTATATTATTTTCATAGTGTGATGTTGTATTCGACGCGTGCCGTATACACATCGTAATCTGGACATTAACAAAATGACAATGATGGTAGGTATAGCACAGCAATAATCATACTATGTTTTTGTTTTATTGCTACCTTATTGGTGTTTTTTGGTTTGTCTTTTCTTAACAGATCATTCATTTCAAATCACCTTGATTTCAAAATGCATATCACAAACTAACTTGTGAAATTGCATGAAAATTTGTAACTAGTTCTCGAGAAAACGACGATTAAGGTTTTGTTTAATACATGATACATGATTGGCTAAGGTCACATAACAGCACTCACACTTTGTCTGACATGTACATGAAATGATAGACCTTGATAGAATTTGGGCTCAATCGGACATCTGAGTCACGAGAAAATATAGCGAAAACCCTACTCATAAAGAATGGTTTTGATCTTATCCCGAAATCAAAACTGTTTTCGGTCTTTGTTTTACTAATTTCTTGATATTAAGTACACCATTTCAGACGGAAATATTTTAACAGTATGTTTCTACCTGCACTATATTTATACCCTGTAAGTTATAGGTAAATCTGAGAAAATGTCCTGTTTGAGTATGTTACCAATCCTGTACTGTACCTTTAAACAGATTCCACGCAGGTCCAAATTGATTGCTAAGATCTAAATCGAATGTTATTACAATTTACCTTTACTTTAATATTTGTCAAATATGGCAGCATTTCAGACACTCATTGGTCCTGCTGTGAAGATCGAAAAAAACAATCCTGAAATTCACTTTTATGGAGTAAAAAGCGACGTCTGATATAAGATGACTCCGACTTCAACGACCACGACAACACGGGAAAATGACATTGTACATGACGCGCACGAAAGACGTGCATGTGACATTATACCATCGACATATTTTGCGACATATCGAAACACAAAATGCGAAATTCGCATTGTGACATAATAAATAATAATAATAAAATCATATAAAAATAATCATAAACAGTTTTGTATAGCTTAAATTTCGCTGAACGTTGACGCTTAAAATGAATAAATATTTAGTAACCCATAGCTGAATTTCAGATCTTTTTAAAAAATCGATTTAAAAAATCTGAATAAAAGAACACGAACAACAACGCTTATTCAAGAATTGACATGCCTTTTTCACATTTGTAAATACAAAATAACAAATAGAATGACATAATGCATTATCAAATACACACATGGGTTGAAGGGAGGTTCAGTAGAATATTACTAATTTATTAAAATGTATGTTTATAGTGGCGACGTCCATCCTGACTTATACAACTACTTACTGAGCAGCAATTTCAATAGCAGACGAAGAAAAAAATTTATGCATCAATTTAGCTTGTAAGAAAATATCGCTCTTTGAGATGGGATGGGGTGACCTTCATGAACAAAAGAAGAAGGGCAAGGCAGAACCATTGTTAGTTGGTCTTGTTGTTTTTTTCCACTGCAAGATTTCGTCTCGTAATTTAATATCAGCTAGACGTTGCTTAAGGCAAGTTACATCTAAAATTCATCTTGAATTCTCAGGACGATTTGTAGAGAGAAAAGAAACGATCAAATCGTTCATGCTCACGTATTCCTTAAAGGTACAGTACAGGATTGGTAACATACCCATACAGAAATGTTCACAGATTTATGTATAACTTTCAGGGTATGAAGATGGTGCTGGTATAGACATACTGTTCACATATTTCTCCCTGAAATGGTGTTTGTATCCCGAAATTAGTAAGACAAAGATCGAAAACAGTTTTGATCATAACCATCGTTTATGTATTATAAGAACAATTAAATTGAGTTTTCGCTATTTTCTCGTGACTCAGATGTCTGATTGAGCTCAAATTTTCACAGGTTTATTATTTTATGTACATGTTGGATTAGACAAAGTGTGAGTGCTGTTCTGTGACCTTTACTAATCATGTGTTATACCTTTAAGGTTGATTAAACAATACATGTACCTCAAGACACAGCAAATAAAATGACTGGGTTGGTCAGAATTTGTAATGCTTCCATGAAATTGTATAATTAGGAATAACATTTCTTCTTTTTTCGAGTTTTCTCAGTCAAAAGCCCTTTTTATTCGGCTGATAATGAAACTGCATGCATGTATCTCTCATGTACCTCTCATCAACCTCTGCTAAATGAAATAACATTGAAAAGGGCCCTGACTCGCGTGTTCACATCGTATCTTAAATAAGTCCACTAAAATTATCTTATGTGGTACAAACATTCCTTTAATTAATTTATTTATTTATCTATTTATTTATTTATTATTTTATTTGCTTGTTTATTTATTTGATAAAAAGGATTCATTGTACATGTCTGTTTTAGCATCGGAATTTGCCCTCTATTCCCCGTTATACTATTTTCTCAATTCTTTTCGAGTGTTCCACATTATGCAATATGTAAACATTGATTCTCAAATATAACCACAAGGGAGACTGACTGGAATAATTTTAGACTTTGAAAAGTGAACAAAGAAAACATGACTGGAGCTGGATTAGAACTAGCGACTCCGGTTATCCGGAAGTCGCTGGTTCGAATCCCGTCAATCATTCCTTGTTCGCGTCTTAATGAATGAAACAGTGATTCTGGTTTTTTTTTTTTAAGTGGTGTTATTATTGTTATTTATATAAACTAGAGGACCCAAATTCCTTGTGCAATTCTCAACAGAGGGAAATATTTGGAATGATGTGCAATAATAACCAAGTAAATAATGTTATAATACAATCATAGGCCTAAATTCTTACCATTGTTGCAAGTCGTGGATGTTGACGCCAAAATTTCACACGATGGTCCATGCCTTCAGATGCGGCTTATGTCATCGGTGTTAACGGGCACCATGCAGGCCCCAGTCCCCCAGCTTGTAGCTTGGTTCGGCAACACAGATCGAAACGTTTGCCAACTTGAATGGAACAACCGTATACAGTGTTTTTAAGCACGGCCAATTCCGAATTTGTCAAAATCCAAATTGTTCCAAAATCTGTTGCCAGCTCACCAACCGTCCAGACCGGACCAGCCTATGGGTCAGATCTCCCACCGACTACGGCTGGAATGAGGTGGTCCGTTCGAGTAATCGGCATGCCACGAGTGTGAGTAGCCTACTTTTCGCTCTATACCTAGTCAAGGAGTTTAGGCAAACGGGCCAGTTGGTGAGGTGACCAACGCCGAGTTGAGATGAGGCCTAGCTGTTATTTCACCCTGTCATCCTGGTCACCCTGCCCATGGAAGGGTGGATGTACGTAATCGCTTAATTCATCTCCTTCATCGATACCATCGTGAGCTTTTACCATCATCCAAACACGAGCACGAAATTGAGAAGAGAGGATCCACGGCAGGGCAGCAATGTTCGGTTTCCGTAGCTCTCACATCCGTCGCTTACTTTTCACTCCACTAATTCCGTTCGCAGCAGCTGTCTACCTAGTGCCAGCCAGTGACAACGTGAGAGATGCCCTTGCCTGCCTGCTAAGATACGCCGTGCACGGCGCACGTCTGTTTGCGCGGAGGGCTGTTGGAAAGGTGCTCGGTCGACGAGACAGGCTAGATCAATGTCATTATGATCATCAGCGCATGTGAGATTCAGTCGAGGAGATGTCACGTCGTGTCACTCACGTACAGGTGTGTGCCGTCCGTACGTGTATACGGCCACGGTTCCGCACTCCAATATACTCTTACATCCGGCAGCATTATGCCATGGGAAGACGAAGGATCAAAACACGGCATCGATCTCCGGTCGTGCAACCCGCGGTGGCCCTGTTCAGCTCATCACCGTTCCAATCTCCAGATGCAGAAAAAAAAACCTGGCATGCGGATCGACTTGTCATCCGAGTTGGAGAACTCCTTTCGTTCTCCTCCTGAAAGTTGATGAAATATAAATAAGACACGACCCCACGTACGCGTGCTGTTAGATAACTGAGGTACACATACCCCACAACCAATCTCCTATTGAACTGGATTGGATTCTTTGGATTTCCACTCCCAGGGATTGATTTTTTTCAGGACCCAGTCTCTTTCTAACAATACAAAGAGGAACAATGGATACAATGGAGCACACAGGGGGCAATCAATTCGCTCTTAAAAATTAAGCATGTTTGCATTGTTGAAGCCAATGTACTAGGAGGTCATTTGGTATTGTTGGGGGCATTAGAGCCCTTGGGAAGTTTTGTTCTTCAAAAGAAAAAAGGAATTTTGTACTGAGAGCATAAATGCCTTTCTTTGATAGGGGACCTAAATTTAGATGGTATTATAGGAATGCTTATCCAATATAATCACCCATGAGTTTTGTTCCCTAAACGTGCCCGCCCCGCCCCACACCTGGCTTTAAACAATGAGGTGGGAAATAGCTCCAGGGAAGAGATACATCAACCAAAGAAGTCTAACATATTTGACACCTTGCCCTTTTATAAATCAAATTTTGGAACGAATGATTTTTTTTAAAGTGTTTTTTGTTTCAAGTTGTGCAAAAAAATATATATAATCGGGTTTTATATATGTGATTTTCTAGTTGTTAGCTAAACGGTGGTTCTTTTGTTGGATCGGTTGGGTCCGTGGTTGGTTTATTATCTTTAGGTGGGTCGGTTGGTGGGTTTGTCGGGTGGGTTGGTTGGAGGAGGGTTGGCTGACAGGGTTGTAGGGTGTGTTGGTGGGTGTTTTGAGTAAAATGGTGGCTTTGGGGTAGGTACCTGGATGGGCGGATGGGCGGATTTGCTGGCTGGATAGCTCCTCCGATGGGCGCTTTCACGTTTGCTTCCCCATCAGTCTATTTTGCCTAATGTTTGCGGTGACACCTCTTTTGTGAGAGTGTGTGGTTTTGAGAAGAACCAGTGCAGCAGTGGTACATGTATTAGAGATATTGAATACCACCTGTTCTTCTCAGAACCACACACTCTCACAGAAAAGATTATATGGTGTACGGTCACCGCAAACCTACCTTATTTAATACAGTACAACGACGTATGCTTCCACCATGCATATCTTCAAGTCTAGTATAATCTATTTTGTCTGTTACTGGTGATGTGATCCATGAGATTTGTTCTCGCCTGGGATCGAGTTCACAAAAGGCTAAGACAGATCACAACATACGTATCAATCTTAATTGCTAAGCAAAGTGTGAGGTCACAATGCAGTTACTATGGAAGCATAAACAACTCATCTAGAAGATGAATCGCAAATCTTTGTGAAATCGACCACTGGTAAAATAATGTATTCTACAAAATGTGTGCACCGTAATCACGGATATCAACCACCTTACATATTATACCAAAACGACTTACAAAAATATACCACAATTTCTCCCCAGCTCTCCACTTACTATTGATTATAAGCTTTCGCAATCTCTTTCTCATAATGTATTTTTTAGGCCGCCAAACTCAATCTTAAAGAACATTATGCCGTTCAACTCGACCCCACTTTTTGTTCACAAAAGTGAAATGCAAAACGTTTGATAACAACGTTGATTTCGAAGAAAAACGGACAAAACAGATAAGCCACGCATCTTGTTTTCTCTATGCTGTGTACACACATCTTCACCAGAGCATAACAAAGAATGGGCACTTCCAAACCACTAACTTAATCGAATAAATTTCTTGTACAGTTACATGAATTCAATTTGCAGCCCAAAAAACCTTTCAAGCTTTGTTGTTGACAACGTGTTTACGTAAGGCATCTAACCACTCAGCCAAAAAAAAAAAAGAAGAAGAAAGATTGACAAAATCAAATAAAAATGGCTACACAGAAGCCTGACGTCACGAAGTATAATTATAGCAACACCGTTTGATTGAATAACAACGTAAATAAAGCCAAGTTCAGACACGGCTTGGGGAGGAGGGGGGGGGGGGTTTACTAGGGTGGATTTACAACGGACGCAAAAATGTTCAACAGAGGGCGCTATGCAGCTCACCTTGAAAAAAAAACCCGCAGGACCAAAACCTGCATATTATCGCCAAGTGAGGGCGCCCCGCATCCTCAATCTTTCGAATCTGTGTTTTAGCTTTTTAAAGCGACGTGATAAATATTTCCTTTGCTGGAGAGAGTTCGTCTCGTTTTGAGTGCAAGTTATTTGACCGTTGGAAATGTCTTAAGATCGAGAGGCCTCTTAAAGATGTACTAAAAATTTCATTCGAACATTCTGGTGAAAACAGAATATACGAATTATAATATGACCGGTTGATACAGGTATGGGCTAAACTTGACATGAAGTTACCGTCGACAAAACGTTCCATGAAGTTAAAAATAGTTGGAATAATAATGCTACTAGTCTGATTCAAGTCAAATTGTCATAAAATTGTATTTTAATTTGTTTAAAAAATGCTTCAGTTACAGCATAAATTAGTGTCTATTTCCAGGTGATTTAATTTACTTTTTATTTGATAACTAGCAGCTGCTGAGTTCTGCCAATTATGGGCATCGTGAACAAAATAAATAAATAAATATCTCATTAATTTACAAAAATTTACAAAAAGAGACCAGCAAACAAATGTAAATCAAACAAGCAACCGGCATGATCTATAAACACCCCAATAAACGACATAAGACTCTTAATGGGTGTAGACAGAAGACGAAAGAGGTGGGTCCTTTGAACGTTGGCGATAGGGCATCATGTTTAGTGGTGTCGCCAAGGGGGGGGGGGGGGGTTGGGCAAGCCCCCCCCCCCCCCCCGGAAAACCTCGTGCCCCCAGCGTGCCCCCCCTTTGAGATTTGGGTTGGTGAAAAAAAAATATATATATATTGTAGTGCCCCCCAAACAATTGCTAGTGCCCCCTTGTGCCCCCCAGACTCAAAAGTCTGGTGACGCCACTGATCATGTTAAGTAGTAGGAGAGAACTGTCAAGTACTGTTCTCAATCGTCGACGTCTTTGGTGCACCAATACAAGTGTATAATTATAGAGATCATTCCATTATGAATATCACGTCTAGTTTGTGAATAGGTTCGGGTGTGAAGTTCCATCCGGTTCCTTAACAGTAGGGGGCCTACTATTTCCGTGTTAGCGGTACAATCTCTTCGAGAGCAGCGTGTCCACCGCGGACTCTTTGCCTTGTCCCGCCAGGTGACCCTCCCAGGACGGGTAGTAGAAGTTGATGCCGTAGCTGGCCGCCCACTTGGCGAAGACGGCCTTCTCCGTCAGGAACTTGTGTCCGGTGCGTTTGGCGATCTCACTGCGGTTGTAGTAGCTGCACTCGGTGCTCTTGCTTTCGTAGTAGTGGTAGGGATGGGTGTCATTCGGATGATCCCTGTTGATGGGTTGGGGATGGAGGGGAGGGGTTCCGGGCATGGAGGGTGGAAATAAAACACAAGACGAACAGAGTTGACTATTAGGGACACCACTAAAGTAGGTCTGGATAGCTCATTGGTACAGCGCTTGTACGTTATTCATGAGATCGCTGGTTCGAATCCCGCTCCAGTCAATCTTTCTTTCTAATCTCCACCTTTCAATGGCTTGAAAAATAAATGAAGTTTAATTTATATGATTCTGCACGCACGATTTTGCTGGGACCAGTTTTAAATCCACGACTTTCTTATTAATTTAGACTTGTTAACCGAATAACCGATGAGTGCTGTTAAGTCATAGATGTTGATAATATCGCCACCAAACAGTCGTCCATTAGTTGGACCAATCATGGCCATTAGTTCGACCAATCATGGCGGTTATACTTCGATACCCAGTGCAGTGAGCAGCCATCTTCGGTCCACAATGTGCACCCATCCAAGTAATTATGTTTGAAGGGTTGAATTTAATTTAACTGCTGCAGACATTGTACATGACTTGACATCCTTCACATAACTGTTATGTGTTGGTTATCTTTGTATTTTATATTCATTTGACGCTTACGATATGCTGCCACCAAGGTTTAGTGCTTGGGTAATATAGGTGATTCCAAATAGTCAGGACGCCCTCAAACGTTTGCTCACGTTCGCCATTCACAATGCACAAAATTGCTGTCATATTCTAGATGCGCATTGGGTCAACCAATTTCGGCCGTACATTGTAATTTTTTGGCCAACGTCGCATTGCAAAGTCTTGAGGGCCCACTGACTATTTGGAATCGCTAGTATGGGTGCACCACACTAAATAAACTCCCATTGACCTTAATGTAAAATCCCTCAACTTCACAGTTAAACAATTACCTCATCCAGGAGTCTCTCAGTTGTTGGTGCAATACTGTAAATGGTAGTTTGAGTCCTCATCTACCCAATTCTTTTCAATTTTTGGTTGGGTAACCGATTGGATTTTTTGCTAATTGCCCCAAGAAAAACACACCAATAACCATTCATAATTATACAATATATTAATTGCAAGACCCCCACTAGATGGCATACTTAAACAATATTTGAGGGTAAACAGAGGTACACAGAATATGACAATCAGCTCGGCGCATTGATTGTTAGAGCTATTTAGCTTGGTGCACCCGTATATAAGTGCCCCCTGGATATGGCACAGACGGCATGTCTGTATCAAAGAGACTAAATTCAGCCCTGCCGTAAATTACCTGCAGAAGTCCTCGTAGATCATCCCGTAGACATCGATGCTTTCGCAGATGTCGAGTGCGAACAGCATTGCTCCCCAACCAGTGGACATCCAAATCTTGACCTCTGACCTAGTTTCGAAAATCACAAGTTTGTTTGTGTTTTTAGATGCATGTGCTCATAGTTTTTTGCTTTGACTGCTTGTTTATTCGATAATCATCACTGCATGCAAGTGGTCTTGACTAGCGACGTTCGTTTTGTTACTTGAATAAAGTAGCTCAAAATGTTTCCAGCAGTGTCTGTCTACCGCCCTCTGTTGGCAATGAGGCGGTTTCTAAAGTACTCTTTGGTTTTTATCTAAACTTGTTTTGAGCACTTTGACAATCACGATAGCCAACTGGGGCCCAATGACATGCCATGATCACCGTATACCGCCGTCACCACCACGACATCTCTACTACCACGTGCCTGTTTTCAAACTCGTTAAATCAAACTCAAATCTTAAACATCGCCGCCCAACTGCTGCAGTAGACTCAGCAAGGGCATGTCAGTTTTACTCACTTTGGTATGTTCAGCTCCTCGTAAAACATGCGTTCGTTCCTCTTCATGGTGTCATCCGTGGCCAGGTACACGTTGACCCGGTGATACATCACGCAGAAGGCATTACACCACCTCTCGGGCCCACTGTTCTTCCATTGCACGCCGTAGTGCCACACTACCACCACGTCGGACTTAGTGGCGTCGTCCGACAGGTAGCGCCGCCGCTGCCGCATCGTGAACAGGATCTTGGGGACGTTCCGATGGCCGATGACCCGGAACGTGGTCCTGATGCCCACGTCGTCCTGGTAAGCGTCCCCGGCCGGCGCGTCGTTCATGCGGAGGACGCAGTCCGCCGCGTCGATGTCCGGGCCGGCTCCTGTGGCTAGTACGCGGCCGGCGCTGTTGACCAGCGAACAGGACTTGCACTGACGTTGCAATGGCTGTGTGGTAAGGTCACATAATACATATACAGTTATTATTCCGCATAATCCTATCAAATAAAACATGCAAATTATTACAAACAGCATTAGTAAGTCCACGGGTCTGCCAAATGAGCTGGATTTCATCTAAACTATATCGATAGCACTAGCTGGAGATATAACCTCGAACACAGCAATTGCATGAAGCAGCGACGGCAGCATTAGAAGCAGCAACTGACAGTAAATAACAACATGGCATCACCAATACAACAGAATGGATGCAGTGAATACGAAATATGTGGAGGAGTAGTAAGGTAGGAGATTCAAGGAGGAGCTGATGTATAGCCTAGTGCAGGCAGACTCCGAAAGAGCAGAATCATAGAGTTCAACTTTTTGAGAGGTGTCCGTGGATTAAAACTAAATACAGATTCAAATCAAGAAAGATTTGAGGCTTTGCATGGTGACAATTGGTATGTGGATCGGTTTGCGGAAGCACCATGTAAGAATCGTTCGTACAATTGCATTCTTCGTTGAACTGGTTCGGTCTCAACGATTCGATTAGCCTGTTCTGGTCATCATCAGGAAGTTATTTCAATGAGCGATATGAGCTCCATGATTGTTGAGGATCCTGCTCTGTGGATGAGCTCCGTAATTGTTGCTCACTGAACAGATTCAAATCCTGGATACACAATTATTTCTGCTTTGAAGGGTACGTAGTTATTATGAAATAAGTAGAGCGCAGGCTACTATCTACAACTTTGTTTTTGATAACAAATAAAATGCAAGAAAGAACCAAATGAAACTCACCTGCTTGTTTTTAAAAGTGACGTAACCACGTGGGCCGATCCACTGCTCCGGTTTGGTGACTCGTGTAGTCGTTCGGTTGGTTTTCGTGCTATTTGACCAGTTCCACGTGGATTTGCGTCGGGCGTCCAGCCCCAAACAGCCCCAGTAGAAATTGCCGTACCAGGGCAAACGGCAGGGGTTGTTCTTGGTGCCAGTTGCAGGGGCGTCGGATCGAGTGATGGGAAAGAGGGTTGTAGACCGCCATACAGAAACTAATGCCATCGACAGCAGTGAAGTTAATACACATGCCACCGAGCACAATACGATGCCCACGGTGACCCTTTTAAGATTCTGTCATATCATGAAACAAGAAGAGTCGAACAGTCATAATTAAGCTCGACCTTTCAGTACTTTCTCAAAACCTATTTCTCAGAGAACGTTTTCTTTTTATTTAATAGGCAGGAGATGATGAGTTAAGCCATAGTTTCAGCCAAGACACTCTCGAAACTAAAAAAAAAAACTGAAAAAAGAAAAGAAACCTGCTTCTCATGCTCATCAACATATTGTTGGAATTGATTGAAGGTCATGATTGGTATTATCATGCCAGTGCAGTTGGATTATCTGCATTAAACAGAGCGTACACTGTTAACAATTTGTTACCCAGGTAGGGCAACACACCTGGGCAACACAACTTTGGGTTCTGTGTACACTTCAGCAACATTTGGCCAACGTTTTACCGAGATGTTGCTGCGACATGTTACCCAAACTCGTTTTGCTCTGTGTACACTGACAACATTTTCAGCAACAACGTACGTGGGCAACATGTTACCCAGATTGTTATACTGAAATTGTTGGCTGCTTTAAGACAGGGATGGTATCTAAACTATTTAAGATCACTGCGTGCAAAACCATGGGCCAGATCTATATGCATGGAGTTCAACTAGTGCCATTCTGCTTAGGTACAATAGATGATTGGTAAAGGTCACAGAACAGCACTCACACTTTGTCTGACAAAACATGTACATAAAATGTTCAGTCCCTTGCGGTGCCTACTTTTTGAGAAAATAATGAAAAATGCCCACAGAATTTTCAAATTTTGTTTGTGTTTTGGATCTTTCAAATTTTTTTTTTTTGGGGGGGGGGGGGGGGGTCATTGGTTTTATAATTCTATTGGATAAATACAGCATTTCAGGCAGCAACAAAATAACGGTATGTTTCTGCCATCACCATCTACCCTGTAAATTAAAGGAGTAAATCTGCGAAGATTTCTGTTTTGGTATGCTACCAAAGTGTGATATACCGTGCCTTTAACACACACCATGGAAACGGAGCACACGACAGTAAAACTGCCGACTGACTGGAAAAGTGCATTGGTATGTATGTATGTATAGGCCTATACAGTAAATTAACTTGGAATTTCCCTTCCACAGTAAGGACAACATGATCCGAGAGAGTGTCGATTACAATGGCGAGCGACGCCAAATAGAACATCACTCCATTCGGGTCAAAGATC
The DNA here is from genome assembly GCA_963971285.1 of Astropecten irregularis. Classification (NCBI taxonomy): domain Eukaryota; kingdom Metazoa; phylum Echinodermata; class Asteroidea; order Paxillosida; family Astropectinidae; genus Astropecten; species Astropecten irregularis. The sequence goes on from OZ020253.1 coordinate 13,453,505, forward strand.
AGAGAAAGGCTTATAATAACGGACACGTTTTCTAGATGCTTTCTACAATGCATCACGCGGCTTTGAATTTGACATTGAGGTGGACAAGGCTAGTTCCAGTCTGACAGAATGATTGTTGTGAAGTTGCTGGATTTCCGGGCCCTGAAATAATGACTGCTGAAAGCTTTTGATTCAGTTGTTGAGGAGAATAGGCCTATGTTTTTGTGTGCTACATGATTACATGTACAACAACATTCAAAGTTCTCCCCAAACAAGGAAATGCAATAGAAGATGGGCATGGGCATGCTTAGTAATTGTGGAAAGCATTCTGGAATATAGCACTATATCAAAAAGACAGAACTCTTATAACAAATACGTGTTCCTTATAATGACTGGACTCATAGAGACCAGCAGACCATAATTAAAAGGAATTTTAGCTCTTCTGTGATGTACAATTTAGTTGACGATTTTCCTCTTTGAAGAAATGTGTCAATGACTTAAATTTGTAAAATTAACCAACAAGTAATAAAGTCTGTCTCTTGTGTACTGAAAACAAAGATTTGAAAAATTAGGTGAAAACCAATAATAGATAAGTTATTTCCATGAAAATGTTTCTTTTGATACATTTTGTATTTCTTTCTCTTCTAAGCCTTAAAGGCCGCCGCACACGTGAGGTAAGTGCTGAGCTAACGGCCTCGAGAGATTTTTTGCTCAGCAGATAGCTCTCGTGTGCGGCGGCCTTAAGGGGACTGATTCACTCTTAACATCAGGGAGAGGAAGAAAATAGAAACCCACTTGGTTCCTAGCCGGGTTGGGAAAAAGGCCACAGTCCCCTCCCGCTGTTTCGTTTTACACGGAGTACGACTACGAGTATGACATGGTACGAGACGGTTAGAGTTGACCCCAAATCAGATCAAAGATAGTATCATACTTTGGTAAGAAACCAAAACAGAAATGTTCACAGATTTACGTATAGCTTACAGGGTATGAAGATGGTGCTGGTAGGAACCTACCGTTAAAATTGTTCCGCCTGAAATGGTGTATTTATCCAGAAATTAGTAAAACAACGACCGACAATCTTGTTGATATTTTAAAAGATCAAAAATAAAAGAGAAAAGACTTTAGAAATAATGTGGCTGTTTTTCACCGTTTTCTCAAAAAGTGGGCACCGTGTGGGACTGAAACTTTCAAAGATGACTGTCACTGTATCTGTCTTGATATTTTTGCCCACGAATCTGTATTTCTTTGACGAAAACCAACGTATGATATTACCTTTAATACTGGCAAACCAACATCGAAACATGACTTTCTTTATTGCCTTCATGCTTCAGTCTTCTGCATACTACATCTACATCTATAAACTACATCCGATATCAAAGTTGACCCATAATAAAACTCCCGAGTAACTACATGGGTGTTACATGTAGGCTCTGGTAAAAATCTACCAACATATTCCACAATATTGTACTCACCAAGCTTGACATGTTGTAAGTCCTCATCATCATCTATACACCGTCTCCTGGACTAGCTGCCCCGAGGACCGACAATGGTTAGGGTGCACGAGCAGGATCAGCAGGGTTCTAATCATAATAATAGTTTCACTTTTCAGATACGAGTGTTGCCCCCTGACTGTGATATGTACATGGGACATGTGCCATGTCGGAATGAGGCACATACACAATATTATTAATCAAACACGAGAAAAGACATCTTTAGTAACATTGGACTGATCTAGATGAAACATTACTCGCCTGGCCTCAGATCATCTAGGGATCGATAGCATATGTTACGCTATAAAACGGCGATGCACCGTTAAAGCTATACCAAAAGGCTTTACTTTTGGAAAAGAAAACAAACAAGAAAACCGTCGTTTTCATGCACTGGTTAATTATTGCTATATAGTGGTGGTGGTTCTCGTATACAGCTGTACCGACAAACCGACACAGAGCGTTATTTGATATGCAGTATATTCAAACAGGCTACACGAACAGAGTTTTTCCACTATCAACAAAACAGGGAAGAAAAATCCATATTAGGCGTACCTTTGTGTCATCTGCTTCTGTCATCTGGCCAGCATTATAGTTATTGATCGGTAGGACTAACTCACTTCAATTGCGTAACACAATATTTGTCAAAAAGAATAGACCGATAAATTGCGTGACCAATGTTTACATATACCAACACGTACGTGACTTATGAGTGGGTATTTTACATTTCAAGATGACACAGAGCAGCGGTGCAAATATGCAAATAAGAATGTAGACGATACAATACCTTCAGCGTTCTTTGTTAGTTTCCACTATACTGTTCTGTACCAAATGAGATGAGAAATTACCCAGTGCGTAACGTGATGACATCTTAACATTGGTCTATTCTATAAGCACTAAACTGCTACGTAGGCCTACTATTCTCCGACCGAAAAATTGACAAAATGACATGGATTGAAAACACAATGATGACCGAAAACTGGGCAACATAATACTGAACATATACAGTATAAGGAAAACGGAGGCCCGTGTATAATGATGTATTCGTTTTGCTTACCAAGTCTATCCAGAAATGCTCACCTGGCTGAGCCTTTGAAGCAAGCATTTTAAACGACCACTCGCCCTCTCGTGGTGAGATCCGGGAAAATGTCGGCGCGGCATTTATTTTACACTAACATATTCGGGATTTGTCGTCTGTTTTCGAATAAAACTGATGAATAGAATGGCGTATGTGTATTAAAAGAACATCATCAGTTGTCGTTTTATTGATGCATGGGGCAATTTCACGAAGCCCTGCGATCGATCGTAACTCGAGTTACGAAGGATAACCCATCGTAGATGTCTTAACCTACGTAGCCTACTGCAATGCATCATAAATATCTTACGACTGATAGTAAGTTGCGACGAATTTCGTGAAATCGAACCCAGGTATAGTACAGACCACATTAAGCTTTATGTTAATGTTGGCATAGTGGAGCTGCAGCTGCATGAGTGGAGATAGCAGACTGCATTCCTGCCACCATAACACTGTTGCAACGGATTTACCCAAGCAACCCACTTCCCAACAAGGGGGCTGATTGTGTCTGACCCCGGTAACCCCCGATTAAGACGTCATAGCTATTCGAACGCAGCGGTGTCAGACCTGGATCAACCCGGGTAAGCAAAATGAAAGAAATCAATAAATAATAATGAGAATTTATAGCGCGCCGAAATCCGCCGTCACAGTGAAATAAGGGCGTTTCACCAAAGTGCGCCACCATGAGTTTGGAACACGCTGGCCAATCACAATACACTGGTTTACACTTCGAAAAATGCGCGTTCATCTGAAAGTGCCTCGTTTTGAAGTTGCGATCAAAAGCTAAGATGGTCGCCGAAGTGTAAACCCGTGTATATTGCGAGTGAATTAATGTTGTCGACAAACTGCGCATGTGGAAAGATGCGCAGTTTCGACAAATTGGCCAACGCGTTGCAGACTCATGGTGGCTCACTATTTGAAACGCCCCGTATTGACGGATGCACCACACTAAACAGCTCAAAAATCAATGCGCCGAGCTGATTATCATAATGTGTGTTCCCTTTTTTTTTTTATTTAAATTTTCAATTTGGGGGGGGGGGGGGGTCGTGCAATTTATATAATTATTGTGTAGTTTTGACTGGCTATGACAACCTGGGGGGTTCAGTGCTTCAGCCTGTTGTGGAGACTTGAGATATTTTGGTTTAAAATCCGGTCCTACATTGTCTTGAACGTGGAGGGTTGCTTCATGAAAACTCGTAGCAAGTCGGTTACGGAAGAAGGACATTTCGGGGATGTATTTTTCTTGGGTTAATTAGCAAAAAATCCAATCGGTTGCCCATCCAAAAATTGAAAAGAATTGGGTAGATGAGTGTTCACAATATCATTAACACTATTGCACCAACAACTGAGAAACTTCTGGATGGTGTTTTTTGGACTGTGAAGTTGAGGGATTTTACACTAAGGTCAATGGGAGTTTATTTTATAGTGTGGTGCACCCTGACAACGTAACCTTTTAGTGTCGATCGATTTTCATGTGCATTTCCTGATGCACCGTGCACCACTACGACGTCCGCAAAAAGGGCATGAAACAATATTCTCGGGCTAAAGTTCATAAGCCCAAAAGTTCAAATTAAGCACAAAAGGTAAAGGCCATTGTAATTAAAGCATTGTGATTTGGTTTTTTTTAATTCAAAATTCAAAATAATGGCTTACAATATTGTAATGAATTGAAAATATGTAGAGCTTTTAATTTCTTGTAGATTTAAGATTGAATAGTGTAAGAAGGTTCACGTGCATTGTAAAATTATGGCACTGTTACATTCCTCATTTTGAGAAATCCACATTAAACCTTATTCTTGGAATGGTAAACAAAGTTAACTTTAGTACTTCATCAAATAACCACAAGGAAAACTGATTGGATTTAGGAGAGATAAAAAAATGACTGCAGCGGGATTCGAACCTGCGAACTCAGGAATACTGTAACGGTGCTCTCGTTGGCGGTGCCTTGTCCCAAACTTTCAAAATGCTTTGTTCTTTTGCCAGTCAGAAGCCATGAAGCCGCTCAAATATCGCCATATCCCAAGGATCATTGAAGATACGCGCAGCACTAGCAATGCTGCAACCTGAGATACGGTACATGGGGGATCACTCAAAAGAGGATACGGCTTTTTAACTTTTAAAAAATGGTAATGCTGCGCGTATCTTCAATGATCCTTGGGATATAGCGGTATGTGAGTGGTTTCATGGCTTCTGGCTGGCAAACGAACACAGATAATTGACTATTAGGGACACCACCAACATAATTATGGTTAGATAGCTCAATTTGTAAGAGCGCTGTGTTCCGTGTCGTTGATTCGAATCACACTCCAGTCATTTCTGTTTCTTTGTTCAATTAATTTTCCAACGATTTAGTACTTTAAATTGTTACTTCTGACAGATTGTGTGTTTTTTTCTTCGTTAGGGAATTAGTTCAGTTAGCTTACAAATCAATACAATTTTAATTACTTTCAAACAGTGATCATCTTAATGTCGTGTAACGGTCATGTGTTGGAAAGAGGGACTTGGACAAGTCTATGGCTGCCTTATTGAGACACCACACTTTATCTTCTAAATAATTATGTAATTCTTGTAACATTGCTGCCATTGTTTATGGTCATCCATACATCACCCAGCCTCCAACAAGTGTGGACGTATTTAATAGCACGAGAGCATAACATCATAGTATGAACTAAAATTTACTTATACGTTGATTAGAAGAAACTTCACCTACAAGGGAATTTAATTGAAAAATATACATTTCGTTAACGAAATCGGGGTTATGCCCTTCCATGTTAATGTATGCATTCAGATTGTACATAATTATTGAAACCTGACCACATGCAAAATACAGACTGTAAAAATAGAGCCCAAACGACTTGAGCCAAGGCTATCAAATACTAATCCCAACCTTAAATGACAATAATTAAATTTGATGATTAAAAAGCACACTGAATGTTCATAACGTAATCACAATTAAAATCGAATTGGAATAAAGATAATTTCGTCCGTGGTTTAACAAGCGTAGTTTTAGCTTTTTTTTTAATTTTCTCTACAATAATTTCATATAATGGTTGCAATATAAACAATCTAAATCATGTGTCACACATACGGCTGGTTCATTGTGTGCCTTAAAATTTCGCAGGAGGTCGTGGGTTCGAATCCAACCTGAGCCAGCCCATTTTTGTTCAATGTGCACTAAAAAAGCACAGAGTATACAGTGCTCATCTTTGTCAGTGAAAATTCGCAGGAGGTCGTGGGTTCGAATCCTGCACCTGAGCCAGCCCATGATTATAGTCATGGGCACTCAAAAAGCACCGCGTATGCAGTCTGTGCTCATCTTTCTCAGTGAAGGGCAAGCCTAATTTGCATATTAAAGCCTCCAAACCAGTTGTTCACCAGTTGAACATTTTGCGTAGCTACTTAAAACGAGAATTAATATTATGAGCACACGGTATTTCAACCTGCTTTGAAGATACGAATAAATGTAAGAGGTTTCATAGTCTTTTTCATATAGTATCAGACACTTCCGTCCATGGACTTATAATTATTGCACACCCAAGTAAAGTTTGCCTTCTTGCAAACGAGCTGTTTGTAAACTTGATACGACGGAAAAAAGGCTACGAAAATTGTGGAAGCGTATATAAAGGTAAATATATTCAGTATCAAATAAATTCATTTGTTATGCTTCCTTCAAAACCATGATCTGTGTATATGGAATACGGGATGTGGATATGAATGGCTGGCTATGTGTTGGGATTAAGAACTCTGAGCTGCCATGTTTGTTTCATCCCACCCAGGCAAAATCACATGTTTTTATTAAATCTGAATCAGACGGCTATAATGTTAATTGAGCATTTATCTCCTATTCGTGGATGAAGACCGCCCCCTTATTATTTCAAATCCTCAAACGGGAACTTGGATGGGTCGTGAATTATGTGTGAATCGAGATAGTTTAGAGCCGATTATGCTGTGGACGGGTGAACAGAAACTGGCCATTTTCAGACGTTTGGTGGCAGCATTATCAAAGACAACACCTTAGCCCCATTTTCCGGACGCTAGCAAATCTTCTAGCATGTTTTCCCGGGCAATCCTAGAGTTAGGATCAGTCAATGCCCCTTTGATCTTCACCAGTTTTCCTGTTTCAATTTTGGTACGATTATTGAAAAATAGGAATGCTTGAAATACATTAAGTCACTGATTTGGTCTTGTTATTGTAATACGCTACGTGTGGGCAAAGAGTAGGTAGGCCTACAGTATATTTTGTTCAGGAATGTGCCTATTTTGTTCAACGACAGAAACCTGACTAATTGGCATTTTATAGCGGTATGAATACGGGCGATTCACAATAGTGCGCCTCCAAGAGTTTGGAACGCTTTGGCCAATCAAAATGCACGGAATCGTTGAACCCCTTCAAGGGCCCTTTTCCAAACCTCGGCTCCGGCTCAGGCTCCGGCGCTGTCATCCATTATGCTGAAAATGTAGGTTGTGGCTTTTCATTGAAGCTGAAACTCTGTTTTCTTGTTCAAAATAGAGAATCTACTTCCAATCCGTAACCAAAATCCTCTATTTTGATACCTGTTATTCAAAAATGGAGTCACGAAATGGAGCCGAAGCCGGAGCCTGAGCCGGAGCCGAGGTTTGGAAAAGGCCCCAGGTGCACATAGGTCGACACATTCCGTGCATTGTGATTGGAAAACGCAATGCAAACTCTTGGTGGCTCACTTTTGTGAATCTCCGGTCAGAAGTTAGAGTTGTTCGTAGAGCGAGTTGTCCGTCGAAAAATTAATCTCCGCCTAAACCATATTATTAATGTACATGTATATAACATCTAAAATACCCATTTTGATCCTTAACTCCCGCGCACGCTACCATGACTATTTCAAGTTATGTAAATTATGCTAGCGGTGCAAGGCTTGTGAAAGACAATATTGCAGTAATTTGCAGTTAGATATTCTGCGTGTAGGCCTATGAGTAAGACATGTTTAAAAAAATCGTTATTACTTCTAAATATATGATATCTACTGACCACGATGCTTAGGGAAGCATGAGCGCATCTTTCAAGGACTGCACCGAGTTTTCTGCATTGTGCTATTGAAAAACGACGCACCAAGAAGCGCCCTCGCGCGACGTCATGCGTCACGTGTGTGGCAATGTGCTGGGTGTACGATCCGGAAGCTGTGCAAAGTATAGCAGCGAATTACTACCGGTTTCCAACCCGGAAGGAGTACATCTTCATTTGAACAGATCACGGTGTCTGCGAAGGTACTATCGTGTCCTCATGTCTGCTCTTGCCGCGGTACCACGCTTCGTTTTCATTAGGTCCCAGTCCCACCTCTCCTCGAAGTCATGCTTTGTGTCTGCCGACAGGTCCTGGACCTTCTGCCACATCAAATATCTGTTTTGGTAAAGCTTCTCTTAGAGAGGGCGAGACAAAAAATAACTTGTACTGCTGTTTTGATTTCATCAAGACTTGGGCCTCTTGACCACCGCGACCTTGCGTTTCACCACGATCCTCCGGACTACCCTCCGGATCACCTTCCTGGTATTGAAGATGGTCCGGTTGTTGCGTTTGGCCTCGTAGAACTTCTTGAGGAAGGGCGTCTCAAGAGCCAGGGACTGGTTGGCCGTCAGGGCCGTGGTGTTCCAGGACGGGTTGTGGAAGCGGATATGGAACTTGTGGGCCCAGCGGGCAAAGACGGCCTTCTCGGTGATGAAGAGGTGCCCGCCGGTCAGCCTCTCCTCGCTCTTCTTATAGTACTTGCATTCCATGATGCCACCGGGCTCGTAGTAGTGGTAGGGGGTACTGTCATTTGGATGGTATCTGCCCAAAATGAAGGAATGGGAATCCGTTTTAGCTTGTAATACAGAAAGAGCTCATACTCAAAGATGTATTAAGTATTATGCACAACGGGTATGAAATATTCTTATCCTGAATTACCAAGAAAATTTGCAACTTTGAACTTATCACTTAGGATTTTTTCAAGCATATTCCCATCCAACAAGGCTAAGAACCATTCTAGGTAAGATGCGAAAAGACAAAAAAGGGAAAATATAAAAATGTCTGATGCGCATTGGGTCGAGTAATTCCGTGAATTGTGATTGGCCAACGCGTTACAAACTGTTGATGGCGCACTACTTGGAATCGCCAGTGAGGCTATCGTCACATGCGTCGTCTGCCTCCTACGATTCATTTTTGTTGAACAACGAACTGTCATCAACCCTTTTTGCAGGTTTCCAAACACAAAAAAATGAGTTAGTCAAACACCCTTTGAGGCATGCTGTCCGGCCTGTCCCTCATTTTCAATAATTATCTTGGAGCCTCTATAAACATTATGCATCTTCCCACATCCTGGTGATTGAAAACGAAATGCGTTAGACAGAACGTTGGCTGTGTGGCTAAGCGATATGGTCCTTGTTTACGAAAACCTCGACTTATTTATTGGCAGGTGCGGTCGGAGTTGTCTTAAGAGCATTGCAGAAGCCAGCTCGAGAGAGCTGGAATCCGAGGATCCAAATGACTGATAAATTATTAATTTCTGAAGCTCAAAATAAGACAGGCAGTGCTTCTATATATGATAATCGCAGCTATAGTGCTCAATCATATCATTAGAGGGTTTACGATACGGAGGCTCAGGCTTGGGCTCGAGCTTTGTCATCCATATGCTGAAAATATAGGTTGTGGTTTTTCATTGAGGTTGAAGCTCTGTTTTCCTTTTCAAACCAGATAACCGCAGCCGAAAGCCTCTGTTTTGATACCAGTTGTTTTATTCAGGAAATAGAGCCGGAGCTTGAGCATTGAGCCTGAACCTCCGTTTCGTAAACAACCATACTATGCATAACTGCAACACACAGACCGTCCATAGACGGAGTAAAAGGAATACTGAATGCGATAAGAATCTCCAGTCGGGTTTATTGCATGCAAGAACAAACAGAAGAAGAAGAACTGGAAATCAATGCCGATATGTATCGAGTTGATAGAGACACGCAAGTCAGTTGTTTTGACAGTCATAGACCGACATACATACCTTAACTTCGTCTCTTCCCTGCGCCGTTAGGAAATCCAGTATGTTGTCAGAGTATGTATATGCGTACGTCACTGTAGGCCTAAATGCACCGCCGCGCCCCCCGTATAAAAACAGCATCCTCCGCTGATCAATTATGCTCAATTTCAGCGCAAATCGAACTGCGCTGTCCTGCAGATGTTCAATTTTATAGGGGGAGGATTAAGGCAAGCTATAGCCTCCGGTAAACTATTCCTGTCCTTTCCACGCGGACAGTTCGCCCCTCCGGCCATCCACGGCTGAGTTTAAGGCCGTTTCCCTGCTCCTTCTCCTGGGGGGCTCCTGCCAATGCCAGGACGGTCCCCCCGAGTCGACATGATTATGGCCTCGAAGACCGAGACGAATCGCGCACACCCAGCTAACGCTTCATGGACCGACCCCCCTCCGCGATTGGGCCGGCGCGGCGGTCTCTCTTTTGTGTTCTCTCACAACACAAACCTCGATTGATTTTTGTCTTCTCTCCAGCTAAAATTATACGCCCTCACGCCGAATGCTGACAAGATGTCAGTGTAGTATGTTCAGTAGGCCACAGCTGCCTTTCACGTATACGTCTTGCCACCTTATTCGAAACCGCATTCGCAGGCCCACAAACGAATTGATAAAAATAGACATAGTAATTTTCCACTAAATTTTAAATGCTGAACATGGAAAAATGAATACAGTAAATATATCATTCTGTATAGGCCTATATGTAGTTATATTTAGTCCATCATTATATTGTCACGTCACCATTGCCAATGTCCATGGGTACAATTTGGTAACTGCCTCCAAGACTTAGTATCGTAGTCGATTTTTCATTAAATTATGTTGACTACGTCCATTATTAGCATCCGTAGGCTATAGAAGTCACCTGGACATAATTAAACTAGCCAAAATGCCGGTTCCAGTTATAATGGCCAGGCCACACGGTTGAGAAGCAAGGTAGATCTGGCAAATACAGATATACTGAAAATATAGGCTGTGGTTTGTCATTGGAAGCTGACGTTGTGTTTCCCTTTTCAAACCAGAGAATGAACCGCAGTCAAAAGCCTCTAATTTGATATCCGTTTATAATTATGTCAGAACGGATTCATGAAAATGGAGCCGGAGCCTAAGACGGAGCCTGAGCCTGAGCCTCCGTTTCGTAAACGCCCTTAAAACGCACTGCACATAATTCGGGGAATTCCAAAAGGTGCGCCTCCAAGAGTTTGCAAAGCGCTGGCCAATCACGATACATGGAATCTGTACTGTCTGCCCTTTCCAGGTGCACATTAATATTTGGACAAATTCCGTGCATTGTGATTGGCCAACGCCATGCAAACTATTTAGGGTATACTATCTTCACCCGTGTTGAAGTGCCGCACTATTTGGAATCGCCCAATAAACACAAGGCCTCATTCGTGGGGAAAAAGCCTCGCTATAAGATTTGCCAAAATACAGCTGCAATTTCGATATTTCTCACTTCCCGTTTGTCAGCTCGACTTTTCGACTGACTGAAACTCGTAAACGTAGGCTCCGTGGGCCTATAATAAACTGCCCAATCCTGTATACCTGTACTATACTAATTACAAAGGGTTAAGTACAGGAGTCAGATCGTTGTTTTAACAGGTGGTTTCCTACCTGGCCGGTGCATCTGACCATGCCATGTCTCTGTATAATAAGCGCATCCACGCTTCAACCACCGTGTGTAATTAACTTGATTTTCACCTTCAAGAATCGCTCTCAACGGACGAGACCAATCAACGGGACTGATTGACTATAGACCGTCACTGACCCTGACCACTGACCAGTGTTCTGTCCGGACACTCTCCGGACACTGACCAGTAACTAAAGGATGAGATATTGTCTATTCCCGGGCGAAATGAGACGTGAGGGATGGACACCAAACTGAAGCAATGCAGGCTTGTAGCTAATCACGCAAAGTGTCATTTGTGCTTTGGGGTATAGGTCTAAATGGTATCCTGTTTTCCTTTTGGGACTAGTCTAAAAAAAAATGACCAAGGACCCTACACGGGCAATGGATTCGGTTCGTCACGATATCAAGCAAACTAGCTTCGATCGTCCCCAACACTAACTCTGTCCCGTGGCATGATCCATGGTTGCTATGGTGACTGAACCCCCCCCCCCCCCTCCCCGTACAGATTATGCAAAACCTCAACATGTCAGAGATTTATCACTGACGTGCAATGACGATGTTTGCCAGCAATTTTCAGCTGAAAAAGCACGCCTTAAGCTACTCGAGTATGCGAATATTTAGCACAGAGACGGGTTATTATTTACCAGCATTGACAGCACAGAGCATATTGGGCATTAGCATGTAAATGACTATTCTTGATAGATAAGTCCTGACTATGCACTTAATTCATTGTAGCTTGTTTTGTAAGGATATTTTCTCCCAGAGTGTACACCGAAGGCCTACTTCACAACAGTCAGTAAATAGGCAAATTCCTTGACCAAACACATGTGTCGGGAACCATTTTGATAAAAATGTTATTGTTTATCACTTCAAAATTCAAATATGTGATACAGCCATGTTTTGGCTATCACCATGTAGAATTTGAGCATATTGGTGTTGAAATTGGCGAAATTATGACCAATTAGAAGAGTACTTCTTAAAACAAATTTGAAAGGATAACACGCAGTGGTCAATACACACTTAATGTGTATGAAAGAAAGATGAAAATCGGATTTTGAGGTTGGGTAATTCAGTCTTAATTTTTTCACTCAATTCTATTCCAATTTTGCTCAGAATTTACATGATGATAGCATAGTTTTATGACATATCTGAATCTTGAAGTGATAAACAGTTTAATTTTCATTAAATAGTTCTCGACACAAGCGTTGCGTTATTTTGGGACACCCTGCATAATCCCAAATATTTACCGGCAATAGCTTTCGTCAACCAGTCCGTAGATGTCAATCTCATCGCAGACATCGATGGCAAAGAGCAGGGTCATCCAGCCGGTGGTCAGCCACGTATTGGCCTCCCTCCTGAAGAACACCAGAAAAAAAAGGTTGATACCACAACAAATAAAGTGACGAACAGGTTGAAGTATATTCTGGCCTCCAAGTCGAACGCGCATGATAACCCCGATTCCATTATATACTTGACCCGTTTTCAAAGTTATGATGACCAGGTCCTACTTACTGCAGGACAAAATAGCCCAAATGTGTTTATAGTACGGCAGCCGTGCCCTTTCTGGGGATAAGCAGGACGCCACTTACATTACATTCGAATGACTGCACCCTGCAAATCAGTCTTCTACTACAACCTTAGAAAGAACGGCGATGACTTTAATTTTCACAGCTTCAATAAGATTGAAAAACATATTCGTTTTCAAATTTGCCGATTTTTGGTGTACAGTATTGAGTTACTTCATTTCATTGTGAGTTTATTCGATTGATATATCAATCAAACGACAACCAGAACCTCCCCAAAACGTACATAATTCTTCAATTTCCTCACGTCATAACTGTTATTAAACAGTAGAAGACTGTCGGAAAAGGGGGCTTTGGTGTTACTTGAGTGAAAGAAATGTTGCATGCCATGGTGTAGTTCAGCTAGTTCCCTTAACTTTGCTTCCGCTGAACGACTTCAATACTTACGTCGTCAGTCCGGTTTCCGATTTGAACAGCTCCTCCGCCATCTTGGATTTCTCCGGCGTCAGGAAGTAGAACTCCACCTCGGGAAAGGCTCTGGAGAGGTCCTTGGCAATCCTGTAGTACAAGTTGGACTCCTTCATGAGATGGAATGAGTGCAACCAAGGAATGACGATCTTGTCAGCCCGGGAAGCCCGGCTGACGAAGATCTGCCGCTGCAACTCGGCGCTGGAGTTCAGCACCAGCATGTTCACGTGACCGATGACCCGCACCGTCGTCCTCGTGCCCACGTCGTCCTCGTACCCGGCGGTGGGCGCCGAGTTCATGCGCAGCACGCACTGGGCTGAGTCGATCTGGTTCCCCCTGGACATGTTCAGAAGGTGCCCGGAACTTGACACGACAGCGCATCTCGAACAATGGAGCCTCATCTCCTAGTACACGACAAACGACATGGGAAGCAAATAAAATACAATTGCACATTATAGGATAAAGAAGATTATACCAGTAACACAATAGCGGAACTTGAACTTGACACATAGGGCGTCAGTACGAAACGGAGGCTCAGGCTCCGTCTCGGCTCCATTTCGTGAATCCATTCTGAAATAACTGGTATCAAAAATGGAGGCTGTTGGCTGTGGTTCTAGAAGTAGATTCTCTTGTTTGAAAAGGAAAACAGAGCTTCAGCTTCAGTGAAAAACAACTTTTATTTTCAGCAAATGGATGTCAGAGCTGTAGCCCGAGCCCGAGCCTAAGCCTCCGTTTCGTAAACGCCCATAGAGATAGTATAGCGGCATAATCTCACAAACTGTAGGCCTGACTTAAGAAGAAGAAGCCTTTTATACCTCGCTAGTTTCTACGCGCTGGTAACCGTCCACAACAGGCGGTAGCGTTGGCTGCGTCGCATTCTCCACACCGGTGGTTGTGATTTCCATGGTGTCCGTAACGGGATACCGTTCTTCCTCTTCAACCTCCACCTCCTCTTCCACCTCAACCTCGTTCTCGGCGTCGCCGCCGCCGCTCAGGCTACCGTTGTTAATTGCATGGCGACGGCTGCCGATCCCGCCGGTGGGTTCGTTTGTGCGAGTTCTGTGAATGGATGTCTTTGGTATATTGATGGGAGAGTCTGCATTTGGAATGAGTAGCTGTTCACCGTTGACATGAGAGATACGGGCTGATCTTTCCCCGGTCCCCATGGCATCACCTCCTCCCGGGCTCAACCCGCCGGCTTCGTGCCTTCGCCCGCCAGAATCGGATTTTCCCCCCTGTAATATTCTCTTGAGCTCCCCGCTCTGCCAGCTGGCCAGCGCCTCTCTGTTGGACAGCAGGATGGCTCCAGAGGGCGCCCCGGCAACTGTTTTGTCGAAGAGGGCGCTGTACAACTGGGCCGGGCGCCATTTTGCATACGTGTAGTACAAGAAGGCTGAAAAGATCACGGCAAAGTACCAGAAGCTCATCATCAGAAATTTTCGGCGACTCTGCAATGGAGACGAAAAAACAGACACAATATGAACGACTAACATTTCCTTCTTCGATGAATAAAGTAGCGATAAATTGCATATTTTTGGTCAGTTATGTCAAGCCTTTGGCACCAATCTGTCCGACGCAGATTTTGCTGTACAAAAAAAAAATGTTTTATATACTGGTATTTCAATGCGGGTGTACAGTCGAACCTATAACAAGAAGTCTATGAGACCGTTGCAGGATTCTAATTTTTATAGGAACCTTGTTTTATCAGGAAGGAAAATCTGAGTAAAGACTGAACAAAATAATGATTTGAGACATTATGACATTGTCCTTGTTATCATGCAGAAGGGTGTATTATATTTATCAGTGTTCTAATAAACAAGGTTCCACAGTGACTTCATGGTCTTGGTCTGATCATACGCAATCTCAAATCTCAATGAAGAAGTCTTGTGTTTCAGATCTCGTCCAAGTCTGTCTATAGACCTTAATTCCCGAATACATCCATCCTACATTCGAAGCAGTTCAATCAAACCGAGGCTTCGATTCAAAGTATAGTCTGGGGCTGTTTATGAAACGGATGCTCAGGCTCCATCTCATAACAGGCTCCAGCCCCATTTCGTGATTCCATTCCGAAATAACTGGTATCAAAATCGGGGCTTTTGGCTGCGGTTCTGAAGTAGATTCTCTGGTTTGAAAAGGAAAACACAACTTCAGCTTCAATGAAAAACCTCAACCTATATTTTCAGCATATGGATCACAGATCATGGAGCCTGAGCCTAATCCACCAATTCGTAAACGCCCTGCATCCGATTTCACGAAATGTTGCGTAATTTACGCAACGTACACATTTTGCGTATAGCCGACCATAACTTGTGCAACCAAGGCAGGAAAATGTTGCGTAAGCTACGCAACAAAATGTTACGTACGCAACATTTGAAGGTTCGTGAAATCGGCTGCTGGTACCTGTTTGCTTTGTTGTTATCCTTTTCAATGGGTATACAAGGAAGGTGTGACAAGATGGATATGCCGTGATAAAGGCGTATACGAAACACTTTCCCCATATACACAGTATGCTGATCGTGGAAAAGGTACGTACGTGTGGACGCTTTTAAAATAAGCAAAATATTATTGATTGTATATACTGCTTAATTAAATCATTTACAGAATGACACGTGCACTTTTTAAAATGTTTTCTTTCGTGTGGAAACTGTTGAGACCAGGTAGAGATATATATAATAATGTATTCGTCACCGTGCGGTGTACGCGTACGAGGAAATAGAATTGGCCATGCATCCGTAACGGTATCAGGTGGGACACCCTACACCATGCCATGCTGTGCCCGGGGCGTGTTTCCCTTTACAAGCTGGGGAGAGAGATGGACGATGTGCTTTTCCTGGCGTCAAAACAAGATTCATTAAAATTATGAAGGAAAAAAAGAAGAAAAAGCCAGAGGCACATTTTAAAGGAAAAAAATATAGGTTATGTGTACTTCAATTTTAGGTTGTTGTGACAAAACTCACAACAGCGAGCGATTACAGGATTGTGTTACAGAAGTGATACACTATACCGGGTAGAAAATATCCCCAAGTTTCTTGAATACAGCCGCTGCGTGTTTCTTGTTTTTCTTCAATCTTGTTTATCGATGTTAACTTGATTAAACACGCTCGAAGGCTGGCAAAATAAAAAACCGTTTTACAATGCTTCGGAGTCACACTTGTAACTCATAACAGTTATATCAGCAAATGCCTGGAGTTAGGAGGACCTGACGTTTCGATCCTATAGCAGGATAGTTAATAGTTATCAGAAATTTCAGAAAAGTTATTCGGAGAATGTGAACAGACATTCATGTCAAATCTGAGGAATTGTTGAAGTTGTGTATATGGTGACTCTATATTATAGGTCAGATGATGTTTTAACAGCGCAAAATTCCAACCGCGATCACAAAATCCCCTGCAACCTAAAACAACACAATACAGCCTGCAATATTAAAGTTGAGTGATTTTATTTTCGCACCCTCTCCGCTAGCCCCTTCATTATTATTAATCACGTGTATGAGCGGGTCTCTCACCATCCGGCCACTGACTTCGATGACTTTGACAAGCACCATTATTACGTCACATGTGCATGTTTGAGAACATATTTCATGATTAATTATCTCGCGTGTAACCAAAACGTTTCAAATCCCCAAAACGGTTTCTAAATAATGCTTAATATACGTCCAGGTGTAATTAGTACACTGGCCATAATCATGTTGCTTTTTTGGAGGAAAGCGTTCGTAATTCCCATCATCATTTACCTCTTGAGTTATCTTATTGCATAGTAATGCAACCAATCTGAAAAGAGTTTAAGCGCCCGAACATAATATGTGTTCAATTTAGGTTAATCATCAAATATAACCTCAAACGGGAAACTGACTGAATGTTTAAGTCATTAAAATGTGAATAAAGATAATTGACTATTATGGACACCACAACGTAGGGTGGGGCTGGATAGCTCAGTTGATAGAGTACATCATGTATTAAAGGTGTTCAGGAGGTCGCCGGTTCGAATCCCACTCCAGTCATTTTGTTTCTTTGTTCACCTTTCAATTCAGGTTGTCAGAAAAGAAATGCTGGCGCGATTTCGTTTTCAGAATAAATGCCGGTTTTCTCGAGTTATGAGAAAACAATTCACTACGTTGTTTTGCTAGATAGTAACACTCCTTATAATCTCATAACATGCGATAACTTGGGGTCAACAAACTGATTGCGACGGAACAGCTTTCATTCGGCATTAGGGAAATGAGAGAGATTTGTCTAAATTTAGCTCCTCTTCCGGCTTCAAAATGAACCCCAGAGGCTGAGACTTCCGATCTCCCGATAAACCTCAGGCTTATAACTTGTGAGGTTGTCAAGAACTTGCGCAACTGAGGAGTTTTCATAATTCGTACATAATAATTATGGATTCACGCTATACATAATGTATAGTAAAAACCGAGGATAAATACTTAGGGAGACATAGAGTCGTGCACACAATTTAATACATAATTATACATATTTCTAAAAAGCCTCCTAACTAATGAACTTGAAATAATTGATATTTGTTCATATTGAGAGCATTTTATGTCTTACACTGAAATACGGAGAGCACAAATCTATAGCTTCAAAAGGTATAGTTATTACCTTATATGGACCTAGACTTCATACTATCTCCATTATGCCCGATGTCTCCCCAAAATGCTCACTTTCAGACGCTGTGTCCCTAAAATATCCAAATTAATGAAATGAACTCATATTATAAGATGGGTGTTATTCGATTATTCCCCATACCTTATTGACATATCCTACATTCGGTTAATTACGTATGGTCCAGCAAAATGTCTGCATGTACAGTGTACATATTTTTATCGAGATTATCGGAATTCGTCAGAATGAAGGGCAAGGTTGTTCCCCGATTTTGACAATTGGCCTGCCTGCTCTTAGTTTTCACCGTCACTGTTAAAACAGAAAATTAAGAGCAGGCCTATTGTCAAAATCAGGGAACAATTTTGTCTTTCATGGTGACGAATTACAATAATCACTAGTTCGCTTTTTAAACGGTATTGCAACAAAAAGTATACTTGCAATACCGTTGCAAAAGCGAACCAGTCCTGCACTTTAACTTCTTCAATACCAGTATGTCTTTTATTTTCCCACTACGTTTATACATAATAAGGGCCTCCGTTTAACAATGTAATTGAACCTTTTCGGCTGCTGAGTTTGTTTTTACAACGGGTGTCGGATGGCGCAAGTCTACATGTTAAAAATTCCACAAAGGTACATAATACATGATTTATATGCAAAACAATCTTGGCAACATGGCAACCGCCATATCCACAACTCAGGAGTCGTCACTATAGACAGTTTCATGGGTTTTATGTAATTTTCGCGCGATTACACATATGCCTACTTGAAGAAAATGTTGTAACCCAACATATATCCCCGTCTGTTAACAACTGACGCGTATAAATTCTTAAAACGTATTTCAATGCACATGGGACATTATTAAAATGCAGTATAGCAAGCTGTAAAATGTACATGTATTATGTTTGTGAATGCATGTCATGATACATGTATTATAAAGCCACATGTATGACTAGAAGCGCAGATTCGGAGCAGAATCGGCGATAAATAGAAAGCCACCCTCTTGGTGTAATTACCGTAATTCCTTGTAATTCGCCTGACGATCGTTTGTCCAAACACGTTTAAAGAGGATGTTCAACACTCAACAAACCTCGCTTTTTTTGTTAGAACTATGATCCTTAAATTACTTGACGTACGAAAACAAATAATTATTCATCTCACACTCAACACAGGAAGAGTCTCTTTTTGATGATTTTTCTCTCAGCCCGCAAGCTCCCCCAAAATTGAGATTGTCTGTATTTCGTCAATGAGGGCAGCAGACAAATGTGTGATTTCGTGACGTCAGATATATAGGAGCCTTTTCTTTTTTGTTGAGTGTTGAACATGCTCTTTAAATACAGACAACAAAGCCTCGGTTCCGACCAATAAAGTACTCTGACAATGACGCACGCGTGCGAGATTGAAAGTAGTCTGACATCCTTTTCAGCCTATATGACATGTGTGCATTGTTACTCCGGACCAGAGTAATTGCATTTATGTAGCGTTAAATTCACAAAATTATTAATTGCGGTAATTTAATGGGGTATTATAAAACAAATAAGCCTATTGACTGCTTTGACTCTTGCTATGGTTAAAGGTAGTATCATACTTTGGTAAGACACCAAAACAGAAATGTTCACATATTTACGAATAACTTTCAGGGTATGAAAATGGTGGTGGTAGAAACCTACCGTAATTTTTTTTCCGCCTGAAATGGTGTATTTATCCAGAAATTAGTAAAACAACGACCGAAAATCTGTTTGATCTTTTAAAAGATCAAAAATAAAAGAGAAAAGACTTAGGAAATACTGTGGCCGTTTTTCACGATTTTCTCAAAAAGTGGGGACTGTATGGGACTGAAATCTTCACTGATGACTGTTACTGTATATTCCTTGATATTTTTTCCCATGAATCTGTACTTCTTTGACAAAAACCAATGTATGATGTTACCTTTAAAACTATGACACTCTCGGTGATCCCCTGGGTTTACTAATAAGAACGCCCGAATCATAGCACTCGAATCAGTCAATATTTGTAGAATAACAACTTGAGCCAGTCATCAATGTTGACAATAAGGTTTTCGTTTTTCACGACCAGTAACTGTTGTTTTCATATAGTACCTATCTATTGAACTTAAAGGGATTGCATACGTTTGGTAATTTGAGCCTACTGTTTGTTTCAAACCAATATAATTGTATATATATACCATAAAACTAACCTGTGAAAGTTTCAATTCAAAAGGTGGTTGCGTTTTTGAGATTTTGGCGAAAAACTAGAGCGGTTATTTCACGCCAGAGAACAGTAAGTCAATGGCTGAGAAGCGTTACGGCCATAACGCTTCTCAGATTCATAATTTTTGGAGATAAAAAGTGACATATTTTTCCATAACCGCGGTACTTCGAATTGAACGTTTCTCAATATGCATTATACTATCCAAAGCAGCTGTACTTCTCACCAAGTAAGTTTTTATTGCCATAAATTTTCAGAGTCATTACCAAACGTATGCAATGCCTTTAAATCTAAAAAAAAAAACACCTTAATATTTGGCGATATAGTCTTGCAACAATGCTGCATAATGTATACCCCATACAGGGACATTGATGAAGTATGCTATATATATAAATAGCCTAATCAAATAGAGGCTATATATAGGTTAAAATAATTACACGGCATGCGCTTCCAATAGGCCTATACCTCGCTCTACCACCTGCCTGCATTGTATGTAGCACGATTCAGCCAGACCGGGCCACAGGGGAAGTCTGTACATGACGTACATACAGCAACAACCTATTTGACACATAAGAATCCAAAGCTTCGATTTTGTTCTTTCAAAATTACCCACATTTCACTCAATTTGGTTAAAAGACTGCCTATATACTACTTTACTGGCCCAGTTCTTCCACAATGCTAGAGCAATTAGGGACCCATGGATGCTCAATTATAATTTTACCTGCATCGAGCACGGTATCAAGGGTTACATACAAAATTAATGGTGTTTCTTCACAATTAACGGTGGTCTTCTCGGCACTCTTAGGGTGACGTGTCCTTTGGCTGTACCAGCTCCTCATATATGGAACTCGCTATACTACAAAATTTAAATCGCTATACTCAAAACATAAATAACGTCACAATATTTCAATAACTAATGTGTTCATAATTATGTGGATCGGTTTGTGGAAACACCATGTAAGAATCGTTCGTACTTTCGCACTTCTATTTCATTCGAACATTCGTATAATTATAAGGTCTCAACGTTTCGACTAGCCTGCTCTAGTCATCATCAGGAGACCGGATTCTTGCGCAAACCAATCCACATACCAATAGCGCTGCGCACTTGCGCTAAAAATAGCACCGAACCTCAGACAAACATTGCAACGTGGCCATGCAAACGTGTGGTGAGCTGAGTGGAAGTACATGTAAGTGTGCGCGTCGCGCGTGGTGTGACGTCATTAGTGCGGAACGCTATTGTCACCATGCAAAGCCTCGAATCTTTATTTTTGTGTTCATC
Organism: Astropecten irregularis; assembly: GCA_963971285.1. Taxonomy (NCBI): domain Eukaryota; kingdom Metazoa; phylum Echinodermata; class Asteroidea; order Paxillosida; family Astropectinidae; genus Astropecten; species Astropecten irregularis. The sequence continues at coordinate 13,474,777 of OZ020253.1, forward strand.
TCAATTAATGCTTCCATGCTTTCTTGTCTTCCAATTTGCTGCGCCTTGAACACCCAGCAGGGGGGGGGATATGTGCGCATTATAACGATTCTTTTTTAATCATTGTTATTAATATTATAATTTGACATGAGAAGACTAACCTGGTTTTTTTTTGTCTACTGGCAAATTATAATATAAATGAAGAAAATCTTTAAGTTAGTGGAAGAAGGAATCCATTCGATTCTATATCGATCTAGAGAGTTGTGCCTCGTCGTGTACGTATAGATGCATGCATGGAGATGCATCAGATAATGTAATTTTAGACGGGGTGAAATGAAGACGACGATGGAAACGAGATACCAATCCCTTGAATAGAAGTGTATACGAGGACATAAAACATGTCATCTTCATAATATCCATCCACTGCATGCACTGCCCCCAGGGGGATCTGTATTTTAGAGAATTATGATTCAATGGAACACGGAGAGAAGTCGGTGCTTCAGGTTTATACTAGGGTATATACAGGGTAACAATGACAGCTGCATCCGCCGTGGATTAAGAGCAGACGACTGCAGGACCGTGTACAAGAAGGTTTGAGACGGTATACACGCTCATCAGGCCTGAAGCCATTTAATAGATTAGGCTGTGAGATAGAACGGATGCTCTCCACAACGAGGTAAATTTATACGTCGTGCGGGCATCGGTTTAAAGACAGTGATATGCTAAATCCATAGGAGATTCTCCTATAGCTTTGTGGCTTCAAACAGAGTTACCAAAGCTCTTCTTCTCGACTCAGGAGAGGTATACCGCGTGGCATCTCGGTAAACCCATTCCTCAAAGGGTTATAATTTCCGGAGTATAATGTGCATATCAGGAGAGCGATTGACATTAATCTCACTTTTTTCAGACTTGTTTTCCTGCTACGAAATGAGCCGGTCATTGTCCATTATAATGCATATGGATGGACAGGGGGAAAATATGCGATTTAATTTCCAGCGCATCTTGGCAATGCATTAACCCTAACCCCGTGCACATATCATACAAGATAAGAGCTAATATGCAAATTAGGCTTGCCCTTCACCAACGTGGATGAGCACTGTATATACTCAGTGCTTGTGAGAGCACGTGGAAAAAAAATCACATGCTGGCTCAGGTGGGATTCGAACCCACGACCTCCTACTTACTAATGCAGATAGCTCATGGGCAAACAACTCAAGGAAGATACATAAACAGTCGCCTGTGAAATTTTCAGTCACATACGGTGCCAACATATTCAGAAAACAGTGAAAACGCCCACGGTACTTAAAAAAAAATTCACCGTATTTTGTATTCTTTAAAAGATCAAAATTGTTTTCGATCATTGGTAAATATACCATTTCAGGCAGAAAAAAAAAATGAACGATATGTTTCTACCATCACCATCGTTATATTGTAATATTTCTGTTTCGCTATGCTACCAGATAGAAGCTCTATGATAGTACCTTTCAAACAACTTGGGGCATGATGAAGTCGCACATTCTTGCCGTTTATAAATCATGGCGTCTAATTCGCGACTTTGAAGGGCGAGTCCGGAGTCTTGTCATAAATAAACAGCGATAATATTTACGACCCAAGGTACAGGTTGTGCACCTGCGTTCCTTCCTCGTACATCACGGCATAAATTTCTCGCAACTTTGGGGAGCAAGTTGTGAAAACAATTATAAGTGGCGTGAGTTTTCACAGGTCGAGAAGTCTGCGTGAATATTGACTTCAGTAAAAGTGTTCAATATCCCCTTGAAGAACCACCATGATATGTCGAGCATGTTGGTAAAATTATGATTATACACAGACCTGGGTGTATACTGCATGTGCTGTTCAGGCGACGCTTGTCTACGAAGTCGTCCACAATGCAGATTGTGATATGATAATACACAGCACATGTACCCGTATTTGATTAAATCAGGGACATTTCTTTATAAAATGATCACGCGTTTCTGCGCCAGGTCCATTATGTGTCTTCCTCCTCACAATTTTTCTTTTGGCAGCTGCTTACTACTTAACTGTTCTCGTTAGATTCAGGCAGTATGGCGGTAAGGCACCATTATCAGTATCACAACGAAGCTATAGAAGGGATGACAATCATATAGAAAGCGGCGAACACATCAGTATGCTGATAAAAGTCAGTCAATTTCAGCCGGTCATTAAATTTGTCTCGAAACACCCATGGGCGTGTTTGTCGACGGTTTACTGCCGGTACATGCTTGCAACGCCTTTCTCCATATCATCATAGGGGAAAACCGCCCGAACAAATCGACTTGCCCTTTAAACCACACGGCTGGCGTTGAAATAAACACGGGGGCCAGTGCCAACTCGACTCGCCAGGCGTTTAACTTGACGCGGCAAGGGTTAAATTAGCCGGAGTGTGCTTCAGATGCATGCAGAGCGCGCATCTACAAGGGACAAACACCTGCAATGCTAATCATAATAACCGAATAATTTACTCTCACTGTATGCGGATTATAGTTGTTGTTCTGTGGTTGTTTTTGTTTTTGTCGTTGCCATTTGTTCAGTGTTATTGGTTGTATACTGCATAATGTCGTATTTATGTTCTACCTATCAATTGAAAGAAAACATAGAAATGCATTTAAAGCCATATATCAGCAGAAAAAAAAAACAATTTCTGAAAAACTTAAAAGCTGATGGTGCTCAATAATGTAATTTTTCTTCTTGTTCAAGTTGTATGGGTTTAATGGAAAATATATTACGTTACAAAATATATTACGTTAAAACATGGATGAAAGAATCGAGATCAATTTTCTTCCCTTTTTTTGAAAGGGGGGGGGGGGGAGGGGGAGAAAGAGGGGGGGGGAATTACCACTCATGCTCGAGGACATTCTAGGGCACATAATCAGGTCCCCATAGAACAAACAATAAAACCACCAGACTTGAAATAAGACAAAAGGTCAGATGAAGATGCACAAAAGCTGACTATCATATTTATCACTTAATTTTTGTTCAAACTCGTGGGAATAAAATATCATCGAAATGAAGTATAATATATCGGACGAGTTGGAGGCCGCGGCTATGTCATTAAATGTCTCCGACGTCACCATATTTGGCGTCTACATCACATATATAATAAGGCTTGTTTGTTTAACGCACAGGATCCCAGATTTGGGGATCCACGTCCTATGCAGGGTACGCTAAAATGGGATCTGGATCAGTAGAATCCGTGATCCTGTGCACAAACAGGCCCATAATGTTTTCGATGTTAGTAAAGGTCACAGAACAACACTCACACTTTGTCTGATCCAGCATCATGTACATGATTTTATAAACCTGCGAAATTTTAGCTCAATCCGACATCTGAGCCTCACGAGAAAATATCGAAAACCCGACTAAATTGTTCTTTTAAAACATAAAGAATGTTTTGATCTTACCCCGAGATCAATCTGTTTTCGGTCTTTGGTTTCCTAATTTCTGGATAAATACAGCATTTCAGGCGGAAATATTTTAACTGTATGTTTCTACCAGCACCATCATCATACCCTGAAAGTTATACGTGAATCTATGAACATTTCTGTTTGGGTATAATGTTACCAATCATGCACTATACCTTTAAAGGGATAAACCTCTGAAACCAGTGATCAGGAAAATTTCGCATTATACAAGTCAACCGTGATTGACGCGTGTCTTTAAAGATAATGGCCCGTACGGGAGGGGCTGATTATAATCTTGTCTCCCTTGGTGAAGACGGGACTCTCCACGGCTTATTATAGGGGGAAGAAATGGAACTGACTTCTCCGTTATACAATCATGAATTATAGCCGTCTTGCTCGGAGAGTGCTCCGTCGTGGCTCGATGAAAAGTGTCTAATGAACGACACGGACATTCTGATAAATCTTCGTTCTGAAATAAATTACCATTAAAGGTACAGTTGGATTGGTAATATACCCAAACAGAAATGTTCACAGATTTCCGTATATAAATTTAAGGATGTGAATATGGTTCAGATAAAAACATACCTTTAAAATATTTCCCCCTGGAATGGTGTATTTATCCAGAAATTAGTAAAACAAAGAGGGACACTCACTGATAAATCTTCGTCCAGAAATAAATTACCACTAAAGGTTCAGTAGCACTGGTAACATACCCAAACAGAAATGTTCACAGATTTATGTACAACTTTCAGTGTATGCAGGTGGTGCTGGTAGAAACATACCGTTCAAATATTTCCGCCTGAAATGCCGTAACTATTCAGAAATAAGTAAAACAAAGAAACGGTTCTGATCTCGGGGTAAGATCAAAACCGTTAGGCCTTATGTTTTAACTGAAAATTAAGTTGGGGTTTCGCTATTTTCCCGTGACTCAGATGTCCGATTGAGCTCAAATGTTCACATGTTTATCATTTCCATCTACATATTGGATCAGACGAAGTGTGAGTGCTGTTCTGTGACCTTCACCAGTCATGTCCTTTAAAGATGCACAGCTATACAGTGTACATGTATAATAGATGAAAAGATCGGACAAGCAAAATATAAATATCTTCTGCATGGATGAAACGTTTGGTGGGGGAAAGTCATCAGCTATATAGAACGGGCGAACTCAGCCAAGGTTATGATAATATCAATTTTGCCTGGACGGAATAAAAATACTTTCAAATAAAGAATATAATTCTATCTTGTGTGAACCGATTCTCAAATAAATGTTGTATAATTATGCATGCACGATGCGTTTGCGTTTTATGCCTCGCATAAATAAACTCGTTTGACACGGCAGGCCTAAAGATAATTTAGTTCGCTTGTTTGTCGGCCGGCGATAACCTGTCAAGATGAAGCCCGAGATTGGTGCAATGTAATCAGCAACTGACAAGAGGACAAGCAACGACTCGAGCAGCTAGTATAGGATGATTTAAGTCCTTCTATATACGGATGCAGCGACAGTGAGATATGACCTCTTTGACTCAGACTGGGTTATACAAATTGAATATTCTCAGGCTAATCTAGAAAATGTTTCAAGGATGAGGGTTACAAACAAACAAGAATGAAGTTTCAATGCTAAGCAAAACAAATGAGAAGCAAAGGCATATGACGAGGGCAATTAGGCCCACGTCACACGAGTTGATTAAAGCAGAGCGTACAGTACACTGAATGATATTTAACAATTTCGGCAACTTTTTCGGTAAAATGTTGCCCAACACCTGGACATCAACTGAACACGACTTTGGGTAAAGATAGGGGGACCAAGCAGGCGTGTCACACACGGAGAATCATGTGGACTGCATGATTGTGCGAACGCTGGACTACAATCGCTCGTTAAACAACGAAAGCTTACACTATTCCGAGGCAAAGTACAAAAGACAATGCAGATCTAGAGCAGCAGCCCAGAGCATTTTGATCAAACGAACGAGGTACCAATATCTGAACACA